>NDXB01009559.1:632-25089 GCA_002631895.1 Agapornis roseicollis
CATCCCAACCGGAGCGCTCGTATCCATCCAACCCAGAGCTCCCGTCCCCATCCCAACCGGAGCTCCCATCTCCATCCTAACAGAGCTCCCGTCTGCATCCCAACCGGAGTGCTCGTATCCATCCAACCCAGAGCTCCCATCTCCATCCCTACCTGAGCTCCCATCTCCATCCTAACCGGAGCACTCGTATCCCTCCAACCCAGAGCTCCCGTCTGCATCCCAACCGGAGCGCTCGTATCCATCCAACCCAGAGCTCCCATCTGCATCCCTACCTGAGCTCCCATCTCCATCCTAACCGGAGCACTCGTATCCATCCAACCCAGAGCTCCCGTCTCCATCCCAACTGGAGCGCTCGTATCCATCCAACCCAGAGCTCCCATCGCCATCCCAACCGGAGCGCTCGTATCCATCCAACCCAGAGCTCCCATCGCCATCCCAACCGGAGCACTCGTATCCCTCCAACCCAGAGCTCCTATCTGCATCCCAACCGGAGCGCTCGTATCCATCCAACCCAGAGCTCCCATCTCCATCCCAACCGGAGCGCTCGTATCCATCCAACCCAGAGCTCCCATCGCCATCCCAACCGGAGCACTCGTCTCCCTCCAACCCAGAGCTCCTATCTGCATCCCAACCGGAGCGCTCGTATCCATCCAACCCAGAGCTCCCATCTCCATCCCAACCGGAGCGCTCGTATCCATCCAACCCAGAGCTCCCGTCTCCATCCCAACCGGAGCTCCCATCTCCATCCTAACAGAGCTCCCATCTGCATCCTACCGGAGCTCCCATCTCCATCCTAACAGAGCTCCTATCTCCTTGCCACCCAGAGCTCCTGTTTCCATTCCTACCTGAGCTCTCACCTCCATCCCACCCGGAGCTCCCATTTCTATCCTACCTGAGCTCCCAACTCCTTGCCACCCAAAGCTCTCCATCCCTACATGAGCTCCCATCTCCATCCCAACAGAGCTCCCGTCTCCATCCCACCCAGAGCTCCCACCTCCATCCCATATGGAGCTCCTATCTCTATCCCAACGGAGCTCCCATCTCCATCCCAAGAGAGCTCCCATCCCCATCCCATATGGAGCTCCAATCTCTAGCCCAACGGAGCTCCCATCTCCATCCCAAGAGAGCTCCCATTTCCATCCCACCCAGAGCTCCTATCTCCATCCCAACAGAGCTCCCATCTCCATCCCAACAGAGCTCCCATCTCCATCCCACCTGGATCTCCATGCCTGCACCACACAGACGCTCCCTCCCGGTGGCTGCAGAGGTGAGGGGTTGCTGGGACCGGGACACACGGTGGGGGGGGGTGGGATGGGGGTGGGGGTTGGGACCGCTCCATCCCTGCATCCCAACAGCTCAGGCCCCCAGCACCGCCCGGAGCCGCGGTTTCACCACCACATCCCCCTTGATGCTGTAGCTGAGGCTGCTCCAGGCCAGCAGCGCGGGCGGCAGGCGCAGGGACTGGAACGCCGCCCGCATCCTGTCGGGGCTCAGCACCGTGTCCCATAGGTACACATCGGCCAGCTCGCCCGAGAAGGAGTTATAGACATCGAACCCCCCTCCGAACGCATCCTGCTCCTGCCCCAGCAGCACGGCCGCCTCCGGCCCCACCGCGTAGCCCCTCTGCAGCCCCTTGCGTGGCCAGGGCTTCCCGTCCAGCCAGAACTCGGCCACGCCGGTGCCCGATTCCCAACCGGCGCAGACGTGTTCCCAGTTGCCGCGGCTCTCGGGGATGCGGAAGGTGACGAACTTGCCCCCCACGTAGAAGCGGTACTCGCCCGGTTTGGGCTTGAAGAGCAGGATCTCGTTGTCCTGCGCCTTGGTGGCGTAGGAGAAGAGGCTGTGGGGCCGCGTGAGGTGGCTGTAGGAGCGCAGGCACACGGTGAAGTTGAGCAGCGGCTGCTCCGGCTTCACCCGCAGCACCACGTAGGCATCGCTGGGGTCGTTCCGGAACACAAACACCTTGCGGTACAGGTCTGAAGGGGGGGGAATGGGACAAGAAGGGGATGTGGTCCTCTCCGANCACCCGTAGCACCACGTAGGCATCGCTGGGGTCGTTCCGGAACACAAACACCTTGCGGTACAGGTCTGAAGGGGGGGGAATGGGACAAGAAGGGGATGTGGTCCTCTCCGAGCCTTCCTCCACCCACCCCTGGGCACTGCATCCCTGACATCCCCTTGGCTGATCCCAGCCGGGCTCCAGCATCCTTCATCCCCTCTGGTCCTGCCCGATCGCATCCCCAGCATCATCCCTACCTTCCTGTGCGCCGGTCCCCAGGAGCCCGGTTAGGATGCTGAGCCAGAGCCGCAGTGGTGCCATGGTGCTGGGTGCTGCGGTTGTACCGGGAGCTGCGGGGTTTATGGGCTGGAAGGGTGGGAGGGGAATTGCATCCCCCCAATCCCGAGCCCATTCCAAGAGGAGCGATTTCACGCCGTCACGGGGCCCTGGGTCACCCGCCTGCACGGGGCAGCCCTGGAGCTGTGCCCTGGGGGGGGGGGCTTCACCTCCATCCTCCCATCCTATCCCCAGGGACAAAGGGATGGAGCCCAAACCTGGAGCCGTCGGCACCAGAAGAACCCCTCCGAGCCCTCCATCCGCTCCCATTCCATGTGCCTTGTGACCGCACGTGGCTGCTCCCCATGGGCTCCAGCCGACGCTGGTTATAACCTTCATTATGGGCATGGGATTCCATGATGAGCTTTTCCGGCTCCTTTAGCAGCACACGCCTCCCGCTTCCCGTCCTTCGGCATTCCGGAGGCCAGTGTCACCCCCGGTGCCCCCCAGTCCCGGTCATTAACTGAGCTTGGCAGCACCTCCAGCACACGTATATATTGGATGCAATTCCCAGCATGAGGCTCATCCCAACTTGTCAGGGAAGAAGGAAACCCCCCTTCCATTGCTTCACATCGAGCCCTCCCTATGGGTGCCCCTGAGGCCTTGGGGAGATGCTTGAGGCACCCCAGGGCGATGCCTACGGGGCGGATGGGGGTGCCCATCCGCAAGCAGTGAGGAAGGGGATGGGCACCAAGGCTGGGATGCAGCAGCTCCTTGAGGCCTGGGGGAGCGTTGCCTATGGGGCAGGAGCGATGCTGTGGGGCGAGGGGCCGGTACCGGTGCCGGCGCGGCAGAGCCAGGCAGCCAGCAGCACCGCGGCGGGCCCCATCCAGCAGTGCAGCAGCCCCAGCGCCTCGCTCAGCCCCAGTGCGTAGTCGAAGTGCTGGAAGGTGCCGCAGGTCTGCGGCAGGACCCGGCTGTGCAGGAGCAGCTCCGTGGCCAGCGCCGCGCCGTACGGCACCCACAGCGCCACGAACACCCAGCTCGCGGCCAGGTCCGGCGCCCATCGCGCCCTGCACCGCGGCATGGCCAGCATGGCTGCGGGCACTGCCACCGGCAGCAGCAGGAAGAGGCAGAGGCAGAGGCCGAGGTGCAGGAGGTTCACCGGGGACACGAGGTCCACGCTGCGCCGCAGGCAGCTCGGCTCCGGCACCGCCGCGGGGCCGCTGGTGAGAGCCCCCGGCGTCGCCAAGAGCAGCGCCAGGGCCCACACGGCCACAGCCAAGCGCCGGCTCCGCGCATCCCAACGGCACCAGAAGCGGCCACAGGCGCTGGAGGCCACCAACAGGCCCTGGGCGAAGAGGCTCCAGTACCACAGGAGGTGCATGAGCCGGCACAGTGCCGTGCCCTGCCACCAGCCCTGCCCGATGCCCAGCGCCATGGCCGGCAGCACCACGGCCAACAACCCCGTCCCCATGGCCAACTGTGCCACCAGCGCCCGGCTCTGCAGCCATTGGGGCCGCTTGGCCAGTGCCAGCAGCAGCGCCGCGGTGCCCAGCACAGCCATGGCGCTGGTGACAGCCAGGAACGGGGGAGCCACGCGCTGGAAGACGGAGCAGTATTGGTTATGGCACGGCGCGGCCCCATAGTCCAGAGAGGTCTCGTTGCCGGCATCATCATCATCATCATCATCATAGGAGAAGTTGCCCATGAGTTCCATCAGGTCCAGCAGGGAATTCCTGCTCTCCAGGAGGTCGGGGCTCTGCAGATGGATCCCAATGAGCCCCCACCAGTGCCACAGGATCCGAGCAGGGACTTATCAGCAAGGGCCACGCTGCAGGGAGCCCGTCCCTGCTGCTCCTCTCCCGCATCCAGCAGACCGGGATATGCCCATGGAGCTGCGCGCACTCACCACCGGGATGCAGTTGCCCATGATGGGGGTCCTGAGACAGCTCCGGCTCCGAGAGGGATCCGGTGAGGGGGGGGGGGTCCACAGCACCGGCTCCGAGCGCTCTCCCGCCGGCTCCTCCCGCCGCAGGGAGGTGATGGCTGCAGGCAGGAGATAAGAGCGGCCGCGCCGGGCGGGCAATTCCCACTGCCAGGGCTCGGAGGAAGCGGGGGCCCCGCTGCCGGGAAGGCACCGGAGTGGGACCGGGAGGCAGGAGCAGGAAACAGCGGCTTCTTGGCAGAACACCTCCAGCTCATCAGGAATTGTGTGGCTGGGACGTGCGGATGCTCCGGCTGCCGGCCCGCAGCGTGCCGGGTGTCAGCGCAGGGAGGAGGGGGGATGGCGTGGAAATCCACGGCTCCATCTCGGGATGCCCCAATGGGATGCATTGGGATCACTGGGGGTGAAGTACAGGCTCCTGGGGCTGCAGCAGCAGATGTGGCTTGGAGGGAGGCTGGTGGCCACTGGGCATGGTGGGACCATCCTCAACCATAGTGGGACCATAATAATCTATGGTGGGACTATCTTCAACCATAGCGGGAGCATCCTCATCCATGGTGGGAACATACTCATCCATAGCAGGACCATAATAATCTATGGTGGGACCATCCTCAACCATAGCGGGAGCATCCTCATCCACAGTGGGAACATCCTCATCCACAGTGGGAACATACTCATCCATAGTGGGAACATCCTTATCCATAGCGGGACCATAATAATCTATGGTGGGACCATCCTCAACCATAGCGGGACCATCCTCAACCATGGTGGGAGCATCCTCATCCATGGTAGGAACATCCTCATCCATAGTGGGACCATCCTAATCTATGGCAGGATCATCCTCAACCATAGCGGGACCATCCTCAACCATGGTGGGAACATCCCTGAGGGCACTGGGGCGATTTGGGAGCAGGAGAAGGTCTGATTTGGGCTGAGAGGGGTGCGTGGGGCTGGGCCCAGACCCTGCTTTGGGTGCTGAGCTCTGTCCCCCCCTCCCGGTGCCCCCCGCATCCCCCTGTGGTGGGCGCAGGCAGAGCCGGAGGCGCAGGCAGGTCCGTGTGTGTAATCCAGATATATTGATAGGATTATTTCCCGAGATTAGCACAGGATATTAAAAGGTTATAAAGTCACATCGACGTCCCTCGCCTCCCCTTATGTACATACACGTCGAACACAGCACAACGACACAGCCCGTCCTCTGCCCCGTCCCGCTGCCGCCCCACGGCGTCTCCAGAGCTCCCTACAAATATGGCTTTCGTGTCTATTGAGAGTTCAGTGCCGGTGGGAAGCGGCCGGAGCCGAGCTGGAGCCGCCGCATCCCGGCTGCATCCTCCCTCTGTCCACTCACAGCCCCAGCGCTGACGTCCTGGTGATGGGCACGGGGTGGCCATGGGGCTGGAAGCCAATGTGTGCGGGCAATGGGGTGGCCCTGGTGGCAATGGCACGGAGGGTGTCCCCTCCCCACGGTGACACGGGGTGCTGTCACCCCCATAGGGGCATCAAGGTCCTCACCCCCACCCCTTGGCCCACATCACCTCTTGGGTTTAGGACAAGGTAGACCGGCCCCTCCTGGACCCCATGTCCCACCTACAACTGGACCAGGACAAGGGGTACCCCTCACCCTGACGTGCTCCCGTTGTGACATACCCGCTATGGTGACATGGTGTGCTCACCACCACACCTCACCCTCGCCACGATCCATTCAACCACTCACAAAGTGGTTTCTCCATCACCTCGCACCCCTGTGTGTCCCCATGGCCGTGTCCCTGCATGGGTGACCCGGTGTGCCCGTCACCCTCACACCCATCACAGGGCTCCATCACCCCTCACTGCTGCTCCTTTCCATCCTCCAAAGGCGTTAGGCTCCTGCTCGCACTGCAGCAGGACAATGGGCATTATCCGGCCCATCCATTGCTGGTGGGTCCTGCCTGTGCTGGCTCCGTCCTGGACCACAAAACACCTCCAAGGGACCAAATCCCAACTGGATTGAGCCCTGGAACAGCAGCCACAGCCTCAAAGGGGCACAAACCTCCCTGTCCTCAGCTCCCACCTTCCTGCCCTTTAGGAGCAGTTACCCCCTTCCCACCCGGAGCCCCAGGTTGGGGCTTTCTTCACATCATCTACAACACGTAGGCCTGTGAGACTGAACTCCACTTGGAATCACATCCTTGGCTTGGGATTTGAAGGAATGACGTCTATTCAATAGCAGATGTTGGAGATCTTCAGCCAAGGACTGTGCTCGGTGCTCCTGACACCCGACAAAGCCTCATCCTGTCCCCACACGGGCTGCAAACACCATCACCTCCTTCATCCCCTTGAGCCACGCTGCCTCCTCTTCCAACCCTGCTCCGTGGTGGCTTCCCCATGGGAATCCTCCTCCTGCCATGTCCTCGAGGGGTCTGGATGGGAGCGATGCTCCCCATGGAGACCTGGTACCCCATGGAGGAGGACGGGAGCTCTTCCTCTACCTCCAAGGCGAAGTCACCACCCACCAAGGGTTCCCAAAGGATTTTCTCCTCCTCCAGCCCACCTGAAATCAAAGGGGCCCCCAACCAAGGGGTGAGCTCCCCTTGTGTCCAGACCAAGAGATGCTGCGATCCCGGGAAGCTGGAGAGCCTCATCCCAAAGGAGAGCGCCAAGACCTGGCTCCTTGGATGCTGGAGCACATGACCCCACGATCTGGGGATCAAGAGGAGGGCCGGGAAAGCTGCTTGGATTTGCCTTGGAAGAGGCAGTGAAGAGGAAGGAGGTGGAATCCCCTACCCCAGCCTCCTCGGGACGCTAAACCAGGTGTTTCGTTTGGAGCCAGGAGGAAAACAGCCTTTTCCCAGCTCCCATCCACCCGGGAAGGGGGACAGGGTGGGAAGGGGATGCTCCAGGATCAGAGCCCCTTCTCCTTGCCCTTGTGCCACTCTGGTCAGCTCCAGCTCAGCTCCCGCGGGTCCAGCACTGAGCCGGTGGCCTCCTGCACTGAACGTCTCAATAGATGGTTGTGAATCGACCTTGGAATAGATGGTTCCGAATGGACTTGGTATAAAGTTGGGGCCCTTTTTCCTCTGGATTCGCCCCCAAAGCTCCTCCCTCCCCCCTCCCGCTGGGGTGGGATCGGGGAGCTGCAATCCCAGCAGCTCCCAGTCTCTCCGGGGGCTCAGCGGATCCCACCCTGGAAGCTCATCCCCCTTCACACACGTTCCACACGAGGACAGCTTCCTCCCATATGGACACTGTTGGACAAGAACCACCAAGGATAAAATCAGGGCAGGGGCCTGGGGTCCCTCCCGGTGGCGGCAATGCCCCAATTCCCATCCCACCGCCACGCAGCAGCCGCATCCGGGAGGGAACACCGGGATCCCGGCTCCGGATGGGCGAGCGCTGGTGACACGGGGGCTGCCCTGAGCCCGGAGCTGATTTTATCCTTGGATACCTCAAAGAAAACCAAACGGGAACGAAACAAAGGGAAGAGCGACATCGACCCCAGCCCAGGCTCCCACCCCAGGGCCCAAAAGCAAAAGAGCAGCCACGAAACCAAAGCAAAGGTCCGAAGGAGAGAGGGGGAATCGCTCACTCACGGGGATGGAGGCGCAAAGCAAGCGAGCGGGGCCGGGGCCGCCGCTCCTGGTACCCAGGGCTTGGCCAAGTTCAAGCATCAGCGGCGCGGCTCAGGCCGGTGGCTCCTGTGCTCCCTGTCCCGCATCCCTCAGCCCGGGGTTGTGCCGGGCGCCAGGGGAGGTGCAGGGGGTGCAATGGGTTAGGGTCGTGCTCTGGTTTCCGTTGCCATCGGTGGCTCCATGGCTCGCTCCGTCCCGCTCAGCCCTAGATGAAGTATTCCTTCTTATCGTCGCCGCCCGCCTGCCCGCCCTCCGCGTTGATGATGGCGGTGTCGGCATCCGGAGCATCATCCGAGCCCTTGGCCTCGTGGGTCAGGTATGTGCCTGGGGATACACACACACACACACAAGGAGTTTGGTGTCACAGGGGGTTGCTGCTGGCACCCCGCTCCCACACGAAGCAGGGGAGAAGGGCAGAGCCCCAGGGCTGGACAATGGAAGTGATGGGAAAGTCCTTTGGGCTTGGCCTGCAATGGAAAAGTCACTGGGATGAGCCCAGCTGGGGATGGAGCTCGAGGCCTTTCGCTGTCATCCCGAGCCAGGAGGTGAAGCTGCCTCTCGTGCCCTCCCCGCTCTCTGCTCCCGCCCGATCCCTGTGTTCCCTAAGGAATGCGGAGCGTTCCGGCGAGGGGCCGGGCTCGAGGGCAGGGTGGGGGGCTCTTACTCACACATCACCTCTGCTGGCTTTGGCCGGTGTCTGGATGTGACCGTCTCCCCGTGTCTTATGCACATACCTGCCGGGCGGATGAAAAGTCCAGGGATGGGGACATGGAAGTGGCGGAGGGGAAGGAGGAAGGCGAGGGATGGAAGGGGAGGGCACGGTGGTGGGTACCAAGCCGTGAAGGAGAGATGGAGGAAGAGGGCAGGACCTGGTGCTCCCCAGCTCCGAGGACTCGCTGGGTTATCTCCACGCCGGTGCTGGTGCCACCGCGGGCACAGGGAGCCCAGCAAGGCTCCGGATCGCGGTGTTGGGATGCGGAGCTGCCCCTTTCACCCCTGCCCCCAGCCCACGTGTGGGGCTCAGCTCCACGGCCCCGGCCCCGCGCGCTCGGTACCTTTGTGTCTGATCAGGTAATGGCCCAGGACGATGAGGAGGCTGAGCAGGAGGAAGACGATGACGGCCACGACGCCGCCGATCACGGCGTGGTACGTGCTGGAGGTCGAGGGCACGGGGCTGGCGTCTGCCCCACGGCAAAGGGGGAGAGAACGGAGAGGGGGAGAGGCTGCGGCACCGGCTCAAGCGCCCACACAGCCCCATCCTGACACGCACCAGGGCAAAGGAGGGAGGGTGGGAAGGGAAGGAGGCAGCGGGGAAGCAAGGAGGGGAAAGCAACGGCCACCGCTGCCGGCTCTGGATGAGCTGCGATGGGAAACCCCATCCCTTGGGCTGGCGGCAGCACCAGGACCATGCTCTGGGCAGCCCAGGGTAGCTCCGGGTTGGGATTTGCACCCCAAGTGCCGGGATCCTGCATTAGGGACAAATCCTCCTTCCATTCCTCGCTCCTTGTGCCCATCAGCTCAGGGAGGGGATGGAGCCACAGAAGCACTCGGACAGGATGGGATGGGACAGACAGGACACGGGGACAACGCTCCACATGGACACAAAGCTCACGGGCAGCCAGGACCCCGCAGGGCTGGATGGTGGCTGCAGAGCCCACACACACAGAGCACAGAGCAGCCCCCGGGGGCCTGGGGGGCACCTGGGGTGTGAGTGGGTCCCTGTCCTCCTATGGAGCTTCTGGTGTCCGTAAAGAGACAGAAAAGGAGCTTACGGTACCTTGGATGGGAGCTGGAGTGAAGGATGAAGCGGTGGCCATGGAAGCATGAGAGATGGGCTGGGAAGGGCCCGGAGTGGAGTGAACGTGTGGGGTGGGGAGCAGGGGAAGATCTGGGGAGGACAAGAACACAGGGACACGAATCAACCCCGGGGGGTGACAGAGCCCAGCCTCAGGGGCTCCTTCTGGCCCCTACTTCCTTGGCCATGGGTCCTGCTCCTCATCTCCTGCTGGGAGCATCATCCCATCTGCTGCCCTGCCAGCATCCCCTGGTCACTGCCCCACGGGACCCTCCTGCCTGGGTTGGGAAGCATCCGGATGCTCCAGTGATGGGCAAAAGAGGGAGAATTTGGGAAGGGGACTGAGCCTCGACGTGGAGCTCGTCCTGTTGGGACACCCAGGGGGTGAGGGATGCTGGAGTCCTGGCTGCCATGTGCCTGCGGATGGTGCTGAGCCCATGGATGGGTGCTGAGCGCCCTTGGCAGCACAGAACTGGTCCCTGCATAGAGCTCAGACCCACAGGGCCGGGGGGGACACGGGGGTGATGGGGGAACAGGACAGACGGACTTGGGTACCTCTGCTGCCATGCGCTGCCTCTACCCCAGCCACACTGGAGGGGAGGGATGCTGAGGGTGCCCAGCACAGGAGGGGAGAGAATGGGATGGGAAAGGGAAGAGCTGGAGCATGTAGGAAAGCGGGAAGATGGGAAGTCCAAGGCTGGTAGAGAGAAGAGGGACGGGAAAAAGAGGAGAACCCCAAATCCAAGGCCAAATCCACAGGGAAACAGGCGCCTACCAACACAGGGGGGTGGTACCACCAGCAGCTCTGCTCCAGGGGCAGCACATGGAGCTTGGACACAGCAGGACACATGGACACGGTGGCAGAGCACAGGCAGGGCAGGGGGAGGTGGTGTGGGGACAGCAGCGAGCCCCTTCCCATGCAGGATCACGGGATGCGACATGCTAGGAACACGGGATGCGACACGCCAGGAACACGGGACGCGACACAGGATGCAATGGAAGCAGCTCAGGGAGCACGGGACAGGGCTGCCAGGGCACCTCGTGCTTTGGAGCTGGCTGGGAATGTTCTTTGGCTCGTGGAGGCATCGCACAGGGGTTCGGGAGCTGCAGCAGCCTCTGCTCCTGTCCCAGAGGCTCTGGTCTGCAGCAGCTCCCCCAGTGCATCTGCTCCCATTCCCCAGCGGAGGCAGCAGGGACTGAGCTGCACACATGCACCCACACCCCTGCATCCATGCATCCATTCATCCCTGCATCCATTAATCCATCCCTGCATCCATCCCTGCACACATTCATCCATCCCTGCATCCATTCATCCATCTCTGCATCCATCCATCCCTGCATCTATCTATCCATCCCTGCATCCATCTCTGAACACATTCATCCATCCCTGCATCCATTCATCCATCTCTGCATCCATCCATCCCTGCATCCATTCATCCATCCCTGCATCCATTCATCCATCCCTGCATCCATTCATCCATCCCTGCACCCATTCATCCATCCCTGACTCCTTGCATCCATCCATCCCTCCACCCATTCATCCATCCCTGCATCCTTGCATCCATCCCTGCATCCATCCATCCCTGCACACATTCATCCATCCCTGCACCCATTCATCCATCCCTGAATCATTGCATCCATCCATCTATCCCTGCACCCATTCATCCATCCCTGAATCCTTGCATCCATCCATCCCTCCACCCATTCATCCATCCCTGCATCCTTGCATCCATCTCTGCATCCATTCATCCATCCCTGCACCCATTCATCCATCCCTGCATCCTTGCATCCATCCATCCCTCCACCCGTTCATCAATCCCTGCATCCTTGCATCTATCCTTGCACCCATTCATCCCTGCATCCTTCCATCCATCCATCCATCCATCCCTGCATCCCAGAGCTGGGACACGCCGCTGGTCCTGCTTACCACTGACGTCCAGGTTGTACTTGGCCACGACGCTGCCCATGGAGCTGGTGGCCGTGCACACGTAGGTGCCGCTGTCGCTCTTGTTGAGGAAGGGGAAGATGAGGACGCTGTCGGAGCTCAGCTGCAGGGGAGCGTCGCTGCCCTCCTTCTCCCATAGGAATTCCTGGGGGCTGCGGGGTGGGATCAGGGTGAGAAACCGGCCCTGGGGGCAGCGGAGTGGGGGGGGGGGGGGGGATTTAAACAGGAGGGAAACAGCTCCATGAGGCCCCTTAAGGGGAGACCTCAGAGCAGCTCCAGGGCCTAAAGGAGCTGCAGGAAACCTGGGGAGAGGCTTTGGATACAGGGATGCAGGGAGAGGACAATGGGAATGGCTTGAACCTGCCCGAGGGGAGCCTGAGTTGAGCTCTGAGGCAGAAGCTGTTCCCTGTGAGGGTGCTGAGGCGCTGGCACAGGGAGCCCAGAGGAGCTGGGGCTGCCCCAGCCCTGGCAGTGCTCAAGGACACAGGGGCTTGGAGCATCCTGCTCCAGTGGAAGGGGTCCCTGCCATGGCTGCAGATGGGCTTTAAGGTCCCTTCCAGCCCATGATCCCATGGAACATCCCATTTCAGACAAGCTGGGATGGATCCACTGCTCCGGGGGGGGGGAGCACGGGGGCTCTGCCCAGCCCTGAGCCCACCCGGTGCCACCTCCAACACCTTGAGGCTGCTTTAGGGACCCAGCAGCTGATGGGGCCTGGTGGGGCTGCGCAAGGGGCAGGGGGGTCCTTACATGGGGTTGCCCTGCCCATCGCACTGCAGCTGCAGCTTCTCGCCCTCCCGCGGGTACTGCGGATGCGGCTCGATCTTTGCTGTCGGCTTGTCTGGGGATGGGGGAGAGGCAGCGTCAGGGGCCAGCCCCCCAAAACCCTGCCCCGCACAGGGCATGGACCCATCAGCACCCCAAAACCCTGCCCCGCACAGGGCATGGGCCCATCAGCACCCCAAAACCCTGTCCTGCACAGGGCATGGGCCCATGAGCACCCCAAAACCATGTTCTGTGCAGCACAGGGACCCCCAGCACCCCAAAACCCTGTCCCACACAGGGCATGGATCCATCAGCGCCCCAAAACCCTGTCCCACACAGGGCATGGGTTCATCAGCACCCCAAAACCCTGCCCTGCACAGGGCATGGGCCCATCAGCACCCCAAAACCCTGTCCCACACAGGGCATGGGTCCATCAGCACCCCAAAACCCTGTCCTGCACAGGGCATGGGCCCATCAGCACCCCAAAACCCTGTCCCACACAGGGCATGGACCCATCAGCACCCCAAAATCCTGCCCTGCACAGGGCATGGGCCCATCAGCACCCCAAAACCCTGTCCCACACAGGGCATGGATCCATCAGCGCCCCAAAACCCTGCCCCACACAGGGCATGGGTCCATCAGCACCCCAAAACCCTGCCCTGCACAGGGCATGGGCCCATCAGCACCCCAAAACCCTGTCCCACACAGGGCATGGGTCCATCAGCACCCCAAAACCCTGCCCTGCACAGGGCATGGGCCCATCAGCACCCCAAAACCCTGTCCCACACAGGGCATGGATCCATCAGCGCCCCAAAACCCTGTCCTGCACAGGGCATGGGCCCATCAGCACCCCAAAACCCTGTCCCACACAGGGCATGGGTCCATCAGCACCCCAAAACCCTGCCCTGCACAGGGCATGGGCCCATCAGCACCCCAAAACCCTGTCCCACACAGGGCATGGATCCATCAGCGCCCCAAAACCCTGTCCTGCACAGGGCATGGGCCCATCAGCACCCCAAAACCCTGTCCTACACAGGGCATGGGTCCATCAGCACCCCAAAACCCTGTTCTGTGCAGCACAGGGACCCCCAGCACCCCAAAACCCAGCTCTATGGGCTGCAGGGACCAGTCAGCATCCCAAATCCCTGTTCTGTGCAGCACAGAGACCCCCCCAGCACCCCAAACCCCTGCTTCATACGGCACAGGGACCCACCAGCACCTCAAAACCTTGTTCCATGAGGCACACTGACCCCACCAGCATCCCAACCCCATGGCCCACACTATGCATGGACCCGTATGCATGGCAACTGCATGTCCATGCATGTGATGGCGCTGAGCGGTGCCGATGCTGAGGCTTTCCCATCTCCCATTCCCCTTCCCCACATATCCCTGCCCACGTACAGTGAACCTGCAGCTTCTGCGTGGTGGACCTCTCTGCGTTCTGCAGCGACTCGTGGTCCACGGTGCAGGTCACCTCGGCCTCGTTGTCCTCCTTGGTGACCCGGAATTCCACACGGCTGCTCACGGTGAACGTCTTCCCATTGGGATCCTCCACCACCTCCATGCCCTCATCTGCAGGCAGGGGATAGGGGATAGGGGATAGGTCAGAGCTGATGGATGCGGGTGATGCCGGCGGGGAGCATCCCTCGGTGCAGGGCACCCAGCGCGGTCCATGGTGCCCAATGGTGTCGCCGGAGGTTGGGGCACCCACCTTTGAGCTCCTTGTTGCCCTTCCTCCAGCGGAGCTGGGCCGCGGGCTTGCTGCCCGAGGAGCGGCAGGTCAGGCGCGCCAGCTTCTCCTCATCGATGGGCTGCTCGTGCCCGAAGATCTGCGGCTTCTGCGGGACTCCTGCGGCAGGAGGAGGTGGGAGCACAACGGGAGAGGGGGAATTGTGTGAGCGCTGCCAGCCGGGAACCAACCCCGGAGTCAGGGGATGCGGTCAGGGATGAGGAGCAGCGCAGAGGAACGGATGCATGGGCAGCAGCCTGCAGGCAGGGGATGGGCAGCAGGAGATGCAGGGATGGAGATCAGCCTGCAGGCAGGGGATGGAGATCAGCCTGCGGGCAGGGGATGCGGAGCAAGAGACGTAGGTGATGGGCAGCATCCTACAGGCAGGGGATGCAAGGGATGGGCAGCAGCCTGCAGGCAGGGGATGGGGAGCAGCTTGCAGGCAGGGGATGCGGAGCAAGAGACGTAGGTGATGGGCAGCATCCTACAGGCAGGGGATGCGAGGGATGGGCAGCAGCCTGCAGGCAGGAGATGCAAGGGATGGGCAGCAGCATGCAGGCAGGGGATGGGGAGCAGCTTGCAGGCAGGGGATGCAGGGGATGGGGAGCAGCTTGCAGGCAGGGGATGCAGGGGATGGGCAGCAGCATGCAGGTAGGGGATGGGGAGCAGCTTGCAGGCAGAGGATGCAGCGGATGGGCAGCAGCCTGCGGGCAGGAGATGGGCAGCAGGAGATGCAGACCACGGGCAGCAGCCTTACCCAACACGGTGACCAGGGCCTTGGCTGTCCGCACGGGCATGGTGAAGAGGGAGCACGTGTATTCCCCCTCATCCGACAGCACCACGTCGCTGATGCTGATGGTCAGCTCGTTGGGGGTGGATTTCTCCAGCTGGATCCTGTTATCCCGCAGGGCTGGGGCAAAGCCACAAGAGGTGAGTGAGAGGCTGGGTACCACGTCCCCCCTTACCAGCTCATGTGGCATCAATGGAAGCGGGAAACAGGGCTGAGCATCACCCTTAGCACCATCACCACCATGCTCCCTCTGCCCCGTGGTCCCAAAGCTGGCTCCTCTCCCATCCCAATTCCCAGTTGTACCTCGTTTCTCTCCGAAGTAAAGGGTCTGCTGGGCAGGGTTGGACCATTGCAGCGAGGAGTCATCGGGATCCTCCACTTGGCACTTGAGGACCACGGTACCGCCGGCCACCACGGTCTCATCCGACGTCGTGGGCTGGCTCTCTGGACACAGAGGGCATGGATGAGAGGGGGCCTGGATCCACCAGGATCACCGAGCACCCAAGGGAAGGAACAGGCCCCAAGCCCCCGGGACACAGAGGGCTCCAGCTTGCTTGGGACAAAGGTGACTTCCCACTGATCCCAAGCCCTGGATGGCCCGGCTGGGGAAGGGGATGAAGTCCCCCTGGTTCAGCTGCTCTGGGTGGCAGCATGGAGGGGGCAAAGGGAGCAGGGGCAAAGGGAGCAGGGGACAACAGGGACCTGCTCTCCAGCACACACCAGCCCTGCTTTCCCACTCGGATCTGGCCCCGCTTCAGATGGAAGAGGCTGGTTAGTGCCCACCAGGCATGAGCGGATCCAGGGGGGAGCAGGGATACACCAGGAGGCACCCTGGGATGCAGGAAGCTCTGCTCTAGCACCCCAGCAGCAGCAGCAAACTGGGGCTCCCACCAGCACCCCACAGCATGGGATGCTCCATTGGCCACCTCCAGGAAAAGCATCCATACTCCATTAAAATCCATTGGGATGCAGGCCATGGCCTGCTCTCCTGTCATTCCTAAGAGGACGTCCTCACCTAAGGAACTGTCCTTCCCTCATTCCAGCTCTTCAGAGGGCTCAGCAGCCCAAGGACAGGGAAAGAGCAGCCCTGGGATCAGATATCCCCCAAGGACAACTATTCCGGGACACAGGCTCCACTGCGCTCCCTCCTCATCCAGCTCCATCCATGGACAAGGACGGAACATGGACACTGCTGCCCACTGCTCTGGGCCATGGCTTCAGCACCCTGTGGGATGCTGCCCCTGCAGCCAGATGTCACAGCCCTGCTTCCCTGCTTCCCACTGCCGGTTACCAGGAGAGGGATGGAAGCGGCTCCAGCCCATTTCCCGCTTGGAATAACGAAGGGAAGCACTTTCTTCCACTCCTAATGAGAATTCCCAAAGGGAGCAGGATGGAGCAATGAGGTTTTGGAGGGGGAAGAGGCTGCCGGGGCTTCCCAGGGACATCCAGCTCCAGGAAAACCAGGGCTGGGAATGACATGGATCCCTCTCTGCCCGCTCCCAGCAGCCACCACTACCAGAGACGCTTCCAGTTGGGATTAAAGGCATTCCCAGGGTGAAGCTTTGCTGCTGTCCCCCGCCTGGGGTCGATGTGAGGCCATGGGGACGCATCCCTGCTCGCCCCACACTGGGGTGCCTGAGCCGGGGCCGTTATCCCGGTTCCACTTGGATAAGGAAGCCTTTGTCCTGCTCCGCCTGCAATGCTGGGATGAGGCTGCTGCGAGTCGCTGTTGTCCCCACTCCAAGCGCTCCAATGTCAGCTGAGGACAGCAAAACCCACCCAGAGCAGGGCCCATCCCCTAACACCGGCAGCACTCGGGTGTGGGGAGAGGCTCAATGCACCCGGAACCATGGAATGCCTCGGGATGAAGGGAGCTTAAAGCTCATCCAGCTCCATGGCAGGGACCCCTTCCACTGGAGCAGGGATGCTCCAAGCTCCTGTGTCCAACCTGGCCTTGAGCCCTGCCAGGGATGGGGCAGCCCCAGCTCCTCTGGGCCCCCTGTGCCAGCGCCTCAGCACCCTCCCAGGGAACAGATCCTGCCTCAGAGCTCAGCTCAGGCTCCCCTCTTTGGGCAGGTTCAAGCCATTCCCCTTGGCCTGTCCCTGCATCCCAAGCCCATCTCCAGGTTTCCAGCACTGGAGGCTGCTCTCAGGTCTCCCCTCCAGGAGCCTTCTCTCCCCCAGGCTGCCCCAGCCCAGCCCTCTCAGCCTGGCTCCAAGCAGAGCTGCTCCAGCCCTCGCAGCATCCCCATGGCCTCCTCTGGCCTCGGAGCCATCACCCCAGGTCCCAGCAGCATCCCGGGGGCACAGAGATGCTCTGGAAACCTGGCTGCAGTGACCGCTTCTGACTCCTCCCAGCACAAGAGTTAAACCAGCCCCTGTGAGCCTGGGATGAGCTGGATGCTTGGGTACCATCTGCCCACTGCCAGCACAGAGCTGCTGCTCCTGCTGTCCCAAGCTCCTACACAGACACAAGCACCCTTTGCAGCACCGCATCTCCCGGGGCTTTTACATCCCTTCTGCCTTCCAGGAGCTGTCTCATCACCTGGAGCATCCTCAGGGATGCAGGAAGCAGCAGCACCGCAGCCTCCACGGTGCATCCACACCAACCTCAGCGGGGCAAAGTGCTCACTGAGGGCTGCCAAAGGCTGGAGGAGGCGCTTCCAGGCAGGATGCACTCAGGCACATCCATGCCGAGCCCCTCAGAGGGCTGTGGAAGCAGCCCCAAAAGCCACCCCCCACAGCTCAAACCCCTCCAATGCCATTGACCCACAGCCCCAGACCCTTTTGTCCCTTTCCTCCTCCTCTTCAGCCTGGTTCCAGCACAAAGATCCCACCTTTCCCTGCTGACAGACGTTTCCCAAGGCAAGGGGTCTCCTCCGAGCCTGGCTTTGAATCCTTCCCTCCACATGAGCTGCACAGCTCCGCTCCCAGCCGCATCCCAACACACGGAGCAGCCCGGCCAAGGTGGATTCCAAAGCCATCCAAATGGGCTCTGACATCTGCTGCACCAGATGAGCTGCAATTCCACAGTCTGGGATACCCAGAGCCCAACTTCCAGCTCCTCCTCACCAGACTCGCTCCAGATTTTGTTAGAGGGAAAACCTGCTCTTGTTTCAATGCATCTGCTCCATCCTCCTCTTCCCTCCATGGCTGCCTTTGGAATCCGGCCTCAGGAAGGGATTCATCCCTCTGGGAATCACAGGGCACGGAGCCTCCTGCTGCACCTCCAGCACCCTTCCCTGTGAGGGTGCTGAGATGCTGGCACTGGTTGGGGCTGTGCTTGTCCATAGGAGAACCCAGCTCCCATCCCTACACACGGAGCTGGGATCCTCTCTCCGGATGCATCCCTCAGCGTGCTCCGGGGAAGGGCAAAGCACAAGGACCCAGCCCCCAGCTCATGGGAGGTTCTCCTAAGGCCACACAAGATGCTTTGCTTGCAGCCTCCATCACCCCATTGCTGCTCCTGCAGCAGGCTCCTGCTCCAAGGGGCACCAGAACCCGATCCTGGGGGATTCCAGAGCTGCATCCTCCTTCCAGAGCTCGGGAACGCCATCACCCCAGACAGACCCTGCCAGCACTTAGCAACCCATCAGCAGCAAGGAGAGGAGGAGAGGAGAGGCCGGCTCCAAGTGCTGCTGGATCTCAGGATGCTCCGTCCCCATCCTCCTCCTCCTCACACACCCACCCTGTCCCAGTGCTCCGGGGCAGGATCAGCCCCATTGCAGGGATGGGAGCTGGGGAACCCCTGATGGCAGCGGCTCCGCTCCGGGTTCGCACATTCCCATGGATCTGGTGGCTCCACAAAGGCACCATCAGCGAATCCCGGTGCTCCTGAAGCCACATGGATGGGAGGATGCAGCCACCACCACCAGCCAAAGGCCAAAGCTCCAAGCCCTTGGGCAGGGATGAGGAGGGGGAAAGCCCAGCTCTGGACCATGCATCCCCAGCATCAGATCCATCCAAAAAGGGGGCTGCTTCCCATGGGAAGGAGCAGCGGCTCAGGCAGGGCTGACCCTCCTCCAGCTTGACAGCAAGCAGCTGATAACTCCTCTTTGGAGCCTGTTCCTTCGCTCCCAGCCCAAGGCCAATCTCCGGCACGGCTGTTGCCAAGGGAACCAGCTCTTTGCTTTGACAGATCTGGTTTAAGGCTCTCCCGCTGCCCAGCGAGGCGTTGCGGGAGCCGCCGCTTCCCATGCCCTGGAATGTCGCTCCGTGCTTTGGAGGCGTCCGAACGCTCCAGAGCTCTGCCCAAGGAGCCAACGTGGGGCTGTGAAGGGTAACGGGAGCAGGACATGGGGCAGCTCCCATCCGAGGGGACAGCGCATCCATGGGTACCACGCACGTACCAACGGGCACCAACGCACCGATGCCTCCTCCTGGCTGCCTGCAATGATGGGAGGGAAGAGGCGTCTCAAGGGGTGAGGATACAGGTTCAGCTCTGCTCTGGTTTTCCAGGTGACTTCCAGTCCTGGGAGTCCCCGTATCCCAATGGATGCCCAATGGGAAGCGCTCTCAGCACCGGCTGTGGCCCACCAGGTCATCGCTGTGGTTGCAGGGTCTGTCCTGTTTGGAGGTGACAGCCCCAGCATCCCAAGGAGAGGAAAGCCAAAAGCCAGGAACCAAAGCTGGGGAGATGGGAGACAAATCCCCCCTCCCCGGGAAAGCACCACGATGCTGACCTGTGTCTGTGTGCTCAGGGTGAAGGGGTTTGAAGACACCACCAGGACCATCTCTGCCCATGGCTTCCACATCAGGCTGGGAGATGGAGCAATGGCACAGAAAGGAGCGCCAGGCACGGACACCACCAAACACATCCCAAGCTCTGGGAAGCAGCTCCTCACAGGGCCATGGGGTCTCTGCCTTCTGGTACCACCAGCCCTGTGTGAGGAAGGGATCCCAGCTCCTGCACAGCATCTGCCTGCAGCCACTCAGTCCAGAATCCTGGAATGGTTTGTGTTGGAAGGGACCTTAAAGCTGCTCCGGTTCCAACCCCCTGCCACAGGCAGGGCCACCTTCCACTTGAGCAGCTCGCTCCAAGCCCTTGTGTCCAAGCTGGCTCTAAACGGTGCCAGGGATGGAGCGGCCATCAGCACAACCTGTTCCTGCTTTTCCCTGGGAATGGAGGCCTGGAAGCAGCCATGAAAGCTTTGGTCTGAAGATAATGCCCTGCATGGGGCTCACCAGGCAAGCCACTGCCTGAAGCATCTAAGGTGAAGAAGAGGAGGTGGAGCTTGGCCTGGAGCATCACCTGAGGAAGAGGCAGGTCCCTGCAGCACCAAGGGGAGGATGGCACAACGGCAGGGTCACCAGGAGAGATGTTAGAGCCGATGGCACTGCAGTGCCCGGGCAGTGGGAGCCGGTGCCCTCAGCATCACAGCGGAGGCAGAGCGTGACGCCAGGCAGGTGACTGGAATGGTTAAACACATTCCTGCCCATCCCTCAGCACGGATCTCCGCTTCCCTGCATCCCGCCTGCTTGCTTGAGGCAGCCCTGGCTGCGTTTAGGGCATCCCAAACCCAACAGAGCATCACCGCATCCAAGCCCAGCCTGGCTCCAGCCCATCTCCCTGCCTTGGGAAGGACCACACAGCCCAGGTGAATGTGGGAGCTCTTTCAGAGCAGGAGGGAGAGCCCCATAGCATAGGATCACAGAATGGTCCGGGTTGGAAGGGACCTTCAAGCTCATCCAATTCCAACCCCCTGCCACGGGGTTGAGACCCACTATTCCAGGCTGGATATTCCCAACCTGCCCTGGAAAGGGGATGGAGGTGCTGGGGCAGGAGGCGATTTCCCCCCCCCCCCTTCATTGCTGCGTGATGAAGGGGGGGTGGAAGTGATGCTGCTGCTTTGCTCCACGGCTGCGGGGCCCTGGCCAAGAGAACTGGACCAGATGGTTCAAGCTGAGCTGACCCAGTAATGGAGAGGAGAGGAGGAGGATCCGATGCATCTGACTCCGGGGCTGGCATCGCCCCCGAGGCCCCATGGAGGAGGCAGCTCAATCTGTGCCACTCCATCAGCGGCCGGCGGCCAGGCCGGGACTGGGGAAGGAGCCTGCAGAAGGGCTCAGATGGAGACAAGGCACCGGCAGTACCAAACCGGGCACCGGCGGTACCAAACCGGGCACCGGCACAGGGAGCAGCCCCTGCTCAGCCCCACAGATCCAGGGGGACACGGATCCATGGGAGCATCACACCAAGCTCCGAGACCACCAGCCCATAGGCACCTGCATCCTGCTCCTCCTCACCCGGGTGGCACCATGGATGGGGTAAAACCAGGCTGAACCCGGCCCAGTGAAACCAAGCGATAACGTTGGTGGGAGCACCCAGATGTAGACGCCTCCAGTTGCTCCGGCAATCCCAACACCTCTGGAAGGCGAGAATTCCAGGCAGAGGGAGAAGAGGCAGCATCCAGTATGCAGGAGACCTCCCAGCCAGGGAATCCTGGGTGCTTCCCTCCATCTCCATCCACATAAGGATGGTGCCCACACTCGGAGGTGCCCAGCTGGTGATTTAGGTCTGTTGGGAATTCCTCTTCTTCCAACCAGGAAGCTCCCAACAAATCCCCACCTTGTCCTCAGCAGCCAAATGCCAAGCCCATGCTCAGGACAGCGGCAGAATTCCTGCCCCCCGGCACTGATGCCAGCACATCCCTCACTGTCTGGGTATGCGGCGGGATCACCACTTGATCCCATGCATTGTCTCCAAATCCAGTGTTCCCCGTTGAGCCTAATGCATTGTGCCAGTGGCTCCTGTGCTCTCCGGGCCGGATGCTCGGCTCTGGCCAACATCCTCATCCTGGGATCATCCCTTGCTTCCCGCAGGCAGCTGATCCATCACCCAGGATCACACCATGGAGCAACGCCTGCACCTCACCTGCTCCAAGGTGTATGGAAAGCTCTGGGACCACGTGGAATGATGTGGCCCTGCACATCCCACTGATGCCATAGGCTGGAGGTTGCAGATTCCCACAGGACCAGAGCTGACACCTGCTCGGAGCTTCAGGACTATGGGACCATCATCTGCTCTAATGCCAGAGATGGGGGAACCCTGTGGGACCCCAAACCTCTCCCTGCTCCCACACAGGGCAGATGATTCCTTACTGGACAGACACCATCTGGAAGCACGGGACAAGGAAAGCTCCTCCTGCGTGCCCTGAGCGAGCACCTCCATCAGCTTCAGGGATGAAGCCACCTTCTGGGATGGGGCCAGCCTGAACCTGCCTCCCTGCAAGCACCAGGGAGCTCATCTCACCTGGCTCCATCCCAAGGTGGTCTCCATCCTCAGCCAGCAGGGACATGGGGCACAAGGCACCCAAGGAGCCAAAGCATCCGCCAAGCCCCATCCACCCCCAAGCAGGCAGCCTTGGGCCCTTCAGCATTGAGGCTTCCTCCAGCAGGAGCAATGCAAGCGATGAGTGGAGCAGCTCTGGTCCAGTGAGAGCAGAGCTCAGCTCCCCATGGAGCCGCTCATCGCCCGCAGCGGGGTGAGGCTGCCACCCAGCACAGGCAGAAAGAGCCTCGAGGAGCCGGGTTCTGGCACACGGTGGCTTCCCATGGGACAACAGCCGGGCTCTGTTCAAACAAAGGGGTTACACAACCCCGGAGGGGAATAACTCCATGGAGGGAATAATCCTCGGAGCAGGAACAACCACGCACCCAACCCAAACACGGAGAAATCTGCTGACAGCAGCACAACCCCAGCCAAGCACACACAGCCCCGAGGGGGAGGCACCAGCATCCAGCACCACGGAGCCACCCAGGAGCTCCGCTGGGCTCTGCCGTGGTGGCAGCTCTGGAATCTGGAGCGCTGGAAGAGCGTTCTTCAAGGAGAAGGGAGGGTTTCTCCATCCCTGCTTTGGGAAGGGGGGCTGCGGAGCAGCTGTCCCAGCTGGAATGCCACGTTGAGGGGCACTGACCCACCGAGACACGCCAGCAGCTTCTCAAGCATCTTCCATCCATCCACCCATCCTCTCTGCTCCCAAAGGCTGTGTGGGATCTGCCTGTGTTGGACATGGAGAACCGGGCAGCTCATGGCCAAGGCTGGGCCCCAGCAGCAGGAAGAAATCCTGCAGTGTCATCATCCAGGCTGTGTCCTGCCCCAGGACCAGACGACTCCAGGTCACAGCCACCCCTCCTAAGGCAGCGCCTTGGGGACCCCCGGTGCTGAGCATCCCCATGGTGCTGGCCCTGCGCCGTGGGGCCGGGCAGCACCCACACACGCTGTGACTCTTTCGGGTTCCTGTGGGAGGTTACGTGGCCAGAACCAGAATAAATCCTGGGATTCGTGGATGGGAAAGCAGCCATGGAGCAGCACCAGCCCCCAGAGCAGCTCTGCCCGTGACAGCCACCTCCTCCAGCACAGCGATGGGGCTTGGACCCCTCATCCATCGCAGCACGCTCCATCCGCCCCAGCAAGCCCATTCCCAAGCTGGAATTGCCTCCCTGCTTCCAGCAAGCCACAGGCATGGGCTCAGACTGGTTGGACCCTTTCCCACTGCAACACCCCCCCACACACACACCAAAACACAGACACTGCTGCCGCTCCCTGCGACCTGCTCCTCATCCAAACACATTCCCGGCTATTGGCTCATGGGCAAACGCAGCCGGCATCGCGGCTCCGGAGCTGGACAGTGCTGGGGAACCGGGTGCCGCCGTTACCGAGCTCCCCCCAAAATGCCATCCGCCGTTACCGGCTGCCTCGCCCGCGGTGCCGTACGGCCGGTAAACACCCTTTGTCTCCAGCGAGCCCCGTGTGTGGAACCAACCGGATGGATGCCGGGATGGATGCGCCGAGCATCCCCGCGGGATGCAGAGCGGACACCCGGGGATGAGGGGGGGGGGGGCCCCCCCCGGCCGGGCCCAGGGGGCCCCCGGGGGATGCGGGGCCCCCCCGCCCCCCGCCGCCCCCGCCCCCCCCCCCGGCGGCCCCCCCCCCNGGACCAGGGGGACCCCGGGGGATGCGGGGCACCTCCGCCCGCCGCCGCCGCCGCCCCCCCCCCGGCGGCTCCACCCGCGCCGCCGCCCGCCGGGGCCTGTCTGGAACCTTCCGCCGCCCCGGCCCCGCCCCGGGCGCTGCGCGGGGATGGGGGGACCCGGCGGGGCAGCACCGGCGCCGCCGTGACCTTGAGCCCCACCGGGAGCCCCCCCCCCAACAACAACAACAACAACAACCACAACCCCCGCCGGGAGCGGGGCTGGCGGCAGCCGCCGGGTCCCTGCGCGCCGTGACCCACATCACGGCTCCGCCGCCCGCAACCTGTCGCTCGGTGCGGCGGGAGGGGTGAGGAGCGGCGGGGGGGGGGGCCCCCGCCGGTGCCCGGTACTCACCGTCACGGGAGAGGTTTCCGCGGGCGGCACCGCAGCAGGCGAGGAGCAGCAGGAGCCCGAGCGGCAGCATCGCGGTGGTGGCGGCGGCGGCAGCAGCGGTGCCCGAGCCGCAGCGCGGAGCCTCCGGTCGCACCGAGCGCGCCGCCGGTGTCGGGGCTGGGGCCGGCGGTGCGGCAGCGGCGCGGGTTAAATAGAGCGCGAGGAACAGACCATTCCTGCCGGGGGGGGGGGGGGGGGGGGGGGGGGGGGGACGGGGTGGGGGGGGGGGGGGGGGG
>NDXB01009559.1:25115-35929 GCA_002631895.1 Agapornis roseicollis
GGGAACGGTGATGGGGGGGGAACGGCGCTGATGCCGCCCCCCTCGGCCCCCGTGTAAACATGCCCGCTCTGGCCGCCGGCCCCCCCCCGCGTCCCGGGGCGCGGTGGTGCGCTCCATATGCGCGGCTCCCCTCCGGAGGCAGGTGCGCGCGGGGCGGCGGCGGCGGTGCCGGTGATCCCAGTGGTGATCCCGGTGATCCCAATGGTGATCCCGGTGATCCCAATGGTGATCCCAATGGTGATCCCAATGGGGATCCCAATGGGGATCCCGATGGTCCCCGTGGTCCTGGGGGCCCCCGTCCCGCCCCCCGGCTGAGGAGCTTTGGTCCAAGAGGAGTCGCGATCTGTTTGGATGCCGTCCCCGCATCAGATCGGGGCTGAGGGCGAGCAGGACCCGGTCCCCGTGTGCTGGGAGCATCCCCAGAGCGGGAGCAGCGGGGAATGGGGGGGATCCTGCCCCTCTGCTGCGCTCTGTGATTCCCCCCCCCGCATCCTGCATCCAGCTCTGGGGCAGCAGCACCAAAGGGACGTGGAGCTGCTGGAGCGAGGCCAGAGGAGGCCATGGGGATGCTGTGAGGGCTGGAGCAGCTCTGCTTGGAGCCAGGCTGAGAGAGCTGGGCTGGGGCAGCCTGGACAGGAGAAGGCTCCTAAAGGGGAGACCCGAGAGCAGCTCCAGGGCCTGAAGGGGCTGCAGGGAACCTGGAGAGGGGCTTGGGATGCAGGGAGAGGACAATNGCTGCGCTGGGGCAGCCTGGGGGAGAGAAGGCTCCTGAACGGGAGACCTGAGAGCAGCTCCAGAGCCTAAAGGGGCTGCAGGGAACCTGGAGAGGGGCTTGGGATGCAGGGAGAGGACAATGGGAATGGCTTGAACCTGCCCAAGGGGAGCCTGAGCTGAGCTCTGAGGCAGAAGCTGTTCCCTGGGAGGGTGCTGAGGCGCTGGCCCAGGGTGCCCAGAGGAGCTGGGGCTGCCCCAGCCCTGGCAGTGCTCAAGGCCAGGTTGGCCACAGGAGCTTGGAGCATCCTGCTCCTGTGGAAGGGGTCCCTGCCATGGAGCTGGATGAGCTTTAAGGTCCCTTCAACAGAAACCAGGCTGGGATTCTGTGGTTGTGCAACCCACATGCTTGGGGCTGGCTCTGGTCCCTGGGCTTGAGTAATTCCATCCCGGCAGCAGCCCATGCGCTGATCCTTGCTCAGACTCGCAGCTCAGTCACATTTGGGGTGAAATCTGTTCCAGTCCTTGTCTGCTGATCCCTAAAAGCCACGATCCAGCCCTTGCTCTCCCAAGGCATCTCCCAGGAAACTCCTTTATCCGCTGTCATCCATCCATTGGACAATAACACCCAAGAGCTCTCTCCTGCCAGCCCTCGAGGGGGAATGAACCCCTTTTGCTTCAGGAGCACGTTTCACACACAGCAGCAGGAACTCCTCCTCACGTGCTGCGCTGCTGAGCCTGCACCCCGGTCCCCTCCTGCACGGAGCTGTGTGAGAGGGATGGCTCCGTTAGTCACCGGCTCCGTGGGCAGGGGCTGTGGGAGGAACAGCTTTCTGCTGGTCACATCGGATCGCTGCTCCTTGATGTGGCCCTAAAGGGGACCCTGCTCCTGGTGTGGCCTCATCCTGCTGCCCTCAGCGGTGCTGGAGGGGCTTTGGGGGGGGGTAACATATGTGGGGCCAACGTGGGCTGAGCGGGGCCGCGGGAGGCTCCATTGGGAGGGTGGGATGGAGCAGGGAAGCTGCGGAGGCTCCTGTGGGCAGCCAGATCTCAGTCACCTCCCACTGGCCTAACAGGGATGCTGCAGAGGCAGAACCAAACCCCCTGGGACCAGCGGGAGCGTGGAGCTGAGCCGCATTCCATGGTCCCCAACAGTGCTGGTTCTGCCCTGGGTGCAGCAGAGAGCACAGGAGTGGGGAATGAAGACAATGCCCAGGGCTGTGTCTGGCCCTGGTGCTTATTTGGGGCAAAGTCTGGGCACGAGTTGTGCTGTTGGGTGCTTGCAGCTCAACCTGTGCTGGGTTGTGCTCCAAAACCCAATGATGCCCCCACGCAGATGATGAAGGGAGGGCTGGTGATCTGCTGAGCTGGAACTAAAGAGATGCTCCAATAAGGCTCCGGAGCTGAATGCTTTACTAAAGCTGAATGTAGCCCTGTGGAAGGTGTCTCTGCCCATGGAACTGGATGATTTTAAGGTCCTTTCCATGGAACTGGATGATTTTAAGGTCCTTTCCAACCTGAACCATTCCGGGATTCCATGAGTGGTGGTTGAGCAATGCAGGTCAAACGGATGAGGGATGGTGCTGCTCGGAGACACAGGGAAGACGGGGAGGTCGCTGGAGCATCAGATAACCCCTATCTGCTTCAAGTGCTGCATTTCTTAAGAGCATCAAGGGCTTCCTGAGCCGTGGTGTCTCAGCAACCCCCAGGTCTCCCAGGCTGGTAACTGGAGCAGCTGGGATTTGGACCGTGGTCCTGCAGTGATTCCCGAGGCAGATTAACCTGCTGGGGTGAGCCTTGAATTCCAGATGAGCTTCTCCCACAGTCCCTTCACGTTCCACAGGGATCCGCTGTGGCTCGGGCTGGTGGCCAAGCTCCAAATGGCCATTTCTAATCTCCTCTGTGCGGGCTCGGTGACATTTATTAGCTCCTGGCTTGGGCACAGCGCGGAGCTGACTCCACAATCCTGGCACCGCATCCTTCATGGATGCTCAAGCTGCTTCCCGAGCACTGGGATAGGTCCAGCGGAGCTCAGACCCTCCCCGAGCGCCCCTCGTTGCGGTTTCAAGGCTGGTTTCAGGCAGTTCTGATGGAGAAGATGCTGCGAACGGTGCGGGAATTGCTTCTGGAGGATGCAGGGGGTCGTCCCGGGTGGTTTGGCTCCTGCAGAGGCAGCGCATCCGCCCCAGTGAGCGCTGTGTTGGGTGCGATGCGCACGGTGTCAAAACAAGGCGTCGGAATAGCTGCAAAGAAAACAGTGATCCGAAGGAAGCTGTTCCTTGGAAAACTGGCAGGGAACCAGGGAATAAAGACAACTCCAACCGGATTTTCTCCTTGGTAACTGGGGAACGTCAGGGCAGGACGGCAAAGCTTGGCTGTAGTCACCTCTGCTGTTCCTGGGCATGGGTTCTCACCTGAGCATGGACTGAATGGCTGGTTGGAATGGTTGAATCCATGCAATCCAGAAAGCATTAGCGGGTTATAGATCCACCTTTGCATCCCTCGGCTGTTGGGAAAGAGACTTTGGGCATAGGGGGGGGTGCATCTTGGACATTTGGGCTGGAGAAGCTGCCTCTGGTTTAGGGTGAAAATGGGCTTTAAACACTAAATGTCAGTCTGTGAAGCAAGCGAAAGGCCTTACGAGGGGAGAAGTAACTGTTGATTTATTCTGGAGTAACACGCAGGCCCTGGATCAATATATCACTATCAAAGAGAGGCTTTTTATATAGCTATGTATACCCTGGCTCTAATATACTCAAATTGAACATCCAAGAGCTCAAAGAGGCGGCTGCAGCAGCAGGAATTGGGAAAGGGCTTTAAATGACATGAAAAGAGGAAGCCAGTTAGAAGGAAATTAAAGGGAACAGGTAAAGGGGCTGGAGCTGGGGCTGCCCATCCCTGCAGTGCGGGAGGAGGCTTTTGACTCCATAGCATCCTGGAACGGTTTGGGTTGAAGGGACCTCGAAGCTCCTCCAGTTCCAAGCTGGGACACCTTCCGCTAGAGCAGGATGCTCCAAGCCCCATCCAACCTGGCCCTGAGCATCACTCGCAGCACCCGGGTACTGCTCACACTGCCCATGTCTCCAGTATTCCTGTTGTGTTCCCGTCTCCATGTCCCCGCATGGGCCATGCTCCATGGCTCAAGCAGCTCAGGGGTCAGCTCGGAGCAGGATTCTTCCTTATGGGGGCTTTTCCTGGCTCGAAATGGGTTCCATCACTAAGAACAGGAGCTCGGAAGGGTTAAAACG
The DNA here is from genome assembly GCA_002631895.1 of Agapornis roseicollis. NCBI lineage: Eukaryota > Metazoa > Chordata > Aves > Psittaciformes > Psittacidae > Agapornis > Agapornis roseicollis. Next base: position 29,075 of record NDXB01009559.1, read on the forward strand.
TCCCAGGAGGAGCAGCTTTGATTCATGTCTGCACATAAAACGTTTCTAATTATACTGGCTCTTATCTTGGGGCCGGAGCGGGTTCACAGCTCTGCCTTGTCCTTGATGTGCTCGGCACAACGGCTCCGTTTCGGGCAGCGCTGGGATGAGGTTGGGAAGCAAAAGCAGCTTCCAAGCATCCTGCCCTGGTTGGGAGCCTCAGGAGCTGCACATGGGGTAAACCCCAGGCCTGTAGGAACACAGCCTGACACACGCAGCCATAGGGTGGACCAGGAGAGCTCCTGCAGTACTGAGTTAGCCCATTCCATAGGGCTGGAAAGGGCCTTCGAGCAGATCCCACAGAGATGCTGCTCCCAATGGCGCCCCGAGCATCCTGGCGGAAGGGAAGGAAAAGGGAATGGGAAGGAAAGAAAAGGAATAGGAATGGAAGGGAAAGAAAAGGAATAGGAATGGAAGGAAAGGAAAAGAAATAGGAAAGGAAAGGGAAGGGAGGGGAAGGGAAGCAAAAGGAAAAAGGAAAGGAAAGGAAAGGAAAGGAAAGGAAAGGAAAGGAAAGGAAAGGAAAGGAGGGAAGGGAAGCAAAGGGAAAGGAAGGGAAGGGAAGGGAAGGGAAGGAAAAGGACTTCCCACACAGTGGGAAAGGGCAAAGCCTTTCCTGTCTGTGCCCCTCAGCTCCCTCCGGTTCACCCCATCCCAAGCTGGGCACATCCCTTATGGAGCAGCCGGCTCTGGCCTCCCTGCCAGCATCCCCATGGAATCCTGCAGCCAGCTCCAGTGCTGGCTCCAGCAGATACCATCAGACCCCGCACGCACTCTGCTCCTCTGAATGCAGCTTCCCAAGCGCTTGGATTGAATTGAATGTCATCTGCCATTCTGTGCCTGAGCATCATGGGACCCTCTTCAGCTCCTTCTTTCAGCCCTGCCTTTGGCTCTCCTCAATCATTCCCCTGCTTTCTCCCTGCCAAGCTGCCAGCTCTCTATTCACAGCCTCCTCTGCATCCCCGATGAATGCCCCCATTGGCAGGGACCCGGCCTGCAGCCCTCGTCGCTGGGCCCGATGCTCCTATAGACAGCCATTCTCCACAGGCCTGGCCCTTCAGCCATGGAAAATCCCATTTCCCTGCAGTTCTCTGGTGCAGGAACTCCTCTCGAGCACAGTGGTTTCCTTCAAGCTCTTCTGTGGTGTTGTTTGGAACAGGCTGAGGCTGTTTAACACCAGGTTTGGTTCCTAAACCAGCCCAGGGCTCCTTCCACTCCCTGACTCCTGCATCCCTCAAAGGATGCTTGAGGCATTAAAGCCCAACCCCAGTACCAGCTTCACTGCACTGTTGGGTGGCTGAGCTCAGCCTGGGCAGCACTGGTGTGCTCCAAATCCTCCTTGCCAACACATCCGTGTGAGTCCCTCAGCCCTGCCTCCCTCTGCACAGGATCACAGTGACAGGAGGAACATCCCTGCTTCTGCACCAGCCCTTGTGCAAGGGCCCCCCTCCAGATTTCTTGTCAGCCCCCTTTATCCATCGGGAAAGATGCCACAAACAGCAGCTCGCAACGGTTTACACGGCAACGGGATAAAGCGGATTCCTGCTTTCAGGATGTGACGGCAACTCTCATTCCAACAGGAGCATCCTCCTGTGCCTTGTGATACCGAGTTAACTTTCAAGCCAGGCTCCCAGCTTCCTCTGCCACTTGATAAAGCCTCTTGCACGCGTCTGCTGATGGACTTCCATTAGCTGTGAATCTTCCCTCCTCCTCCTGGATCCCTCCCAGGACCTCCGGATGCAGCCTCGGATGCTGCCCCGAGCGATGCTGAGGGCACAGCATCCCGTGTGTCAGCAGCTGAATTGCCCAGTGCCGGGCTCTGCTTCCTGCCTATTCCCCATTGAGCTCTGGAATCGCCATAACGAGATTACTTGATCCAAAGCAAAGCTCCAGCAGCTTTCCCGCGCCGGCTCGGCACCGAGGCCGCTCTCCCAGGAGGAGTCAGCAGTGGATTTGCTGCTGGAGCTCGCGCTCGCTCTGCCTTTGCCTCCATCCTTCAAAGGGAAGCGCTGCGAGGAAGGCAGAGCCGCTGGTTTAATCAGGCTCTTTATCCCTTCAAAGTGAGCAGCTCACGAGGGATGAGGACGGGGGCTCAATGGGCTCGGCTTATCCCACAGTGTGAGCTTCCAGAGGCGGCTTCTCCCGAAGGCACATGGGGATGCTGGGGGTGAGGTCAGCGTGGTCCAGACAAACAGAGCGGGGCTGAGGCTGCTCTGGGTGCACAGGATGCGGTTCTGGAGCAGCCTGGAGCTGTGAGAGCACTTGGGAGAGGGCTATGAACAGCGAGTGCTATGAAGGCACTTGAGATGGGGCGAGGACGAGCGTTCCAAAGCCTCCGCGGGGATGGACTCCCAGGATGAGGAACGTCCTCAGAGGCTGCTGCTGTGATGGACAGAGATAAGGAAGAAGTTCTTCACTATGAGGGTGCCCAAAGAAGCGGGGAGCAGTGTTCAAGGCCAGGTTGGGCAGAGCCTTGGGTGACATGGCCTAGGCTGAGATGTCCCTGACCATGGAAAGGGGTTGGAACTGGATGAGCTTAAGGCCCTTTCCAACCCAACCCAGTCCATGATCCCGAGCAAACCCTTTGGTGGGAAGCGATTTGGCTGCAGCTGGGTTTCTCTGGGGCTGGGAAGATGCAAAGGGACCAATGTGCCCCCGGGACCCTGCCCTGAGGAGCATGGAGCTGATGGAGCTCCTCGGAGCTGAGGTGTGGAACAGAGCCTGTGCCTTGTGCTGCTCTTTGAGCCACAGCCGCATCCCAGTGCGTGGATGGTTTAACTCCTCCCTGGCCCCAGTGACTCCAGGCCGAGGATGGAGGTGGTTGTGTTGCATTAGAGCAGATGGGCAGTGGCTGGGGACACATCCAGGTGAAAGCTGCCACATGGTAGGGAAGAATCACAGAACCCTGGAATGGTTTGGGTTGGAAGGGACCTTAAAGCTCATCTGCTTCCACTTGCTTATGACTGCTCAGTATCCATGCAGCAGCAGCACCAATGAACCCCGTTTGTATTATGCTGAGGCTTTCATATACGAGTTGCTACGCAGAGATGCTCAGATGCTGCTTGTCCCCAAAGCAGCTCGGGGCTGTGATGGGGTTGGGGCTGGAACGTTGCTGCCTGTGTCTCTTTAGGGTTGATGCCATTTGCACTCTCCAGCCCATTACCAGCGAGGTGCTGAGCACATCCCTGTCACTCACTCGAAATGGGGGTTTTATCCCTTCCTTCCCTCCAGCAAGAGGTAATGGACCCCGTGCCCAAAGCCTATCAGGGACCCGTCTCGCATCTGCACAGGAGCGTGTGTGGTGCTGAGGAGCCTCTCATTTATAAACCTCCTATTTCCAAAGCAATTCCCCAGCACAGACCTGGGCAGCCAACGCTGACAAATACCCTTCAAACCCTTTATATCCTCCCTAAATCTGCTGCTCTCTCCAGCCCCTGCCTTGGGAAAGGGCTCTGTGTTAGAGAACACATCCAATCAAGAGGGATAAGAGTTCCACATGGCCTGATCTGGGGCTGTTTGCTGTTGGCATCAGGCTTTTAGCTGGAGGGATGAGCTAAAGGGCTGGAATTTACCTCTGCTCCCGGTGCTTCCCCTTTCCTTTCCTAAGAAGCCAGAACTGGGTCTTGTCTGGCTCAGTGATGGTCCCTCCATGTGGACCCTGCGGGATGCTGGGCTCACACCTGGCAGCATTCCTGGTGCTTTGGTGCAGTATCCCAGGGCTTTGAGTATCTGCCCAGGCCATGGGATAGCTGCAGGAGCTGGGAGCATCCATCTGGCACCGCCTCGTGCCATGTGAACACACCAGCAGGTAACTGCAGCTCAGGCACGATGCCGTGGTGCTGACAGCAACGCGCGGTGCTGGATGCTCCTGCATCAATCCGAGCCCTTCATGCTCATGGCCATGGATGGAGCAGCTCCATGGGTGGCTCCTGGGGCTCTCAGCAAGGGTTTCCCACTCAGATCCTGCAGGACAAGAGGTGCCTGGGAGCAGGTTCTCTGTGATCCATCACTTGTGAAGCGCTCCAAAGCCACCCCAGTGCAGCTCCAGTGACCCAGTGCAGGCCATCCCTATGGGGTGAGGTGGAATTTGATTGCCCAGACAGAGATGTCCAGGGATGAGGGAGGTCCTGGAGCACATAAATAATCACCTCAGGGATGGAAGTTGTGCCATGGGACCTACTGGAGCCCTGAGCCCATTGGAAATGAGAGCTGGAGGCTCCAGGACATCCCAAATGGCACCAGATGGGTGGACAACTGCATCCATGTTCTGGCTTCACTTGAACCTCTCTCCAGCCCTCGCCAGTTTGACTTGGATACCTTGATACCAACCTCCAAGCACTCTCTTAGATACCCTAGGGTCTCCCACACACCCTGCCTGGGGTACCCCAATGCACCCAGAGCTGCTCCATGGGACAGCATCCCCAGCAGAACCCAGTTGCATTGAAGCTGCAGCTCCTGCTCCCTTGGGGACATCCCCATTGGAGCTGAACCCCTCAATGGGCTCTCTCTGCCTGAATGCAATCCCTGCTTTGGAGGCCGAGGTGATGCTGGTGCTGGGTGTATCCATGACGAGTGGGATTCGGGATCGTGTCCTGTATCCATGCGCTCTGCAGGATGCTCTGGGGACCTGCTGCTGGCACCCACATCACCCTGATGTGTCTGTCAGGAGAGCACGTTATGGAGCAGCTCTTCCCTGCCCCATACAGGCCTGGCCTTACCCACCTCTAATACTGGCACAGAATTCCCACTTTTCCCATCTGGAAGGTTCAAATTCCTCCTGGGTTCATTCTTCCTTTCCCGGGACTCAAGGGGTGACCTCCTTACTCCGAGCCGTGTTTGCAGGGAAATCTGGGACACTGGATCAATCCAAAGGGAATTTCATGGGGTCTCTTGTGGAGGAGGAACCGGGTCTTTGGTTTTCCTGATCCTGGGAAGACCGAGGAGCTTCCCAGCTCTCCTCCATGGTGTCCATCCATGCAGATGGGATGATGCTCTCTCCTTGGTGACCCTGCCCTGGTTTCTCTTGTGCATCACCCATGCTTTGACCAGGTCAGCTCCGTGGCTTCACCTTGGGAAGCAAGAGGAGGTGGGAATTGGGATCTCTTGGATCCGTGTTTTCCCCCTCCGAGCTTAGTAACCCCTTTGCTGGGGTTAATGAACAACCCCAGGTCTCTGCCTGACTGCATCCCATGCGCGTCTTTGGCTGCTGACTCCTCTCACCTCATGGATCCCGAGTGATGCTCTCCTCTTCCCTGCTTCCTTCCCAGGGAGCTCCATAGGGAACTGCTGCTGGAGACCCTCTGGAATGAGACCCTAACCCTTGCCCCTCAGCATACAGCAAAGGAGGTGTTTGGGTTTAGACCCCTTTGAAACCTCTTTAGCCCCTCTTGGACCCACTTAGACCCCTTTGAAACCTCTTTAGTCCCCTCTGAAACCTCTGTAGCCCCTCTTGGACCCCTTTAGAGACCCCTTTGAAACCTCTTAGACCCCTCTCAAACCTCTTTAGGCCCCTCTCAGACCCCTTTAGAGACACCTGAAACCTCTTTAGACACCTGAAACCTCTTTAGACCCCTCTGAAACCTCCTTAGGCCCCTTTCAGACCCCTTTAGACCCCTTTGAAACCTCTTAGACTCCTCTGAAACCTCTTTAGACCCCTCTCAGACCCCTTTAGACCCATCTGAAACCTCTTAGACCCCTCTGAAACCTCTTTAGACCCCTCTCAGACCCCTTTAGACCCCTTTGAAACCTCTTAGACCCCTCTGAAACCTCTTTAGACCCCTCTCAGACCCCTTTAGACCCCTTTGAAACCTCTTTAGACCCCTCTAAAACCTGTTTAGCCCCTTTCAGACCCCTTTAGACCCCTCTGAAACCTCTTTAGACCCCTCTTAGACCCCTTTAGACCCCTCTCAGCCCTCTGCTGCCCTCCCCACAGCAGGGTCACAGCATTTAACCCCTGCTCACAAGCACCAGGCAGCAGCAGAGAGCAGGGAACCACGAACACTTCCTCCTTGGGCAAACATGAGAAACGTGCATTGAGCATCCAATGGGATCAGGAGAAGCCAATGGGTGTTCAGCGCCAGCTCCGGAGGCCCTGATGGGAAGGGAAGCAGCGAGCATTGGGAGCAGATGGGTTTGGAAGCTGGCAGAGAGACTCCTCAGAGCAGTTCCAGCTGCCTGAATGTGGATACAAGGGAAAGGGTGGTCAGGAAACATCTCCATGCACCAGACATGGGATGTTTGGATTGACAAATCCAGATGGGAAAAGCCTCTCAGTGGTGTCTCCGAAGGAAGCGCAATGGTCATGGATGAAGGGGATGAAGAGGGATGAGGATGAGGTCTGGGAAGGGGGATGAAGAGTTGAGTGCTGTGAAGGCCCATCCTGGAGCTGGCTGTGCTTCCAAGAGGAGATAACAGTGAGCAATGGGGCAGGTTTAGGACAACCACATCTCAAGGCTCTGCCCCAGCTCCATGTCCTTGAGCTGCATCTGAAGCTGGAAAGGATCCTGCAGGCTGTGCTTGGCATCCAGCCCCATGGGACAAACGGCACCGGCAGTGGGATCCGTAGGGAGACAAGGAGCTGGGGGAGCTGAGCCCTGGCCATGTGGGTTACTCCAGGGAAGTTGTGCCAGGGCCAACAGTCAGCAATAGCTGCAGACCTGGCTCTAAACACACTGATGCAGTGTCTCCTAGGGCCAAATGTGATGCACAGCCACCACGAGCGATGCTTGGGCTGCATCCCAGTCCCATCCCCTCCTCTCCCCCCCCCCCCCCCCCCCCCCCTCCCCCCCCTCTCCTTATGAATAACTTTCCCCCCCT
>NDXB01009559.1:35950-48778 GCA_002631895.1 Agapornis roseicollis
CCCCCCCCGGCCCCTCCCCCCCCCCCCCCCCCCCCCCCCATCCTACCCTTTTCCCCCTGTGTTTAAAGGAATTCATTCCCAGGATCTTCAAGAAGAAGGATTCCTTTTCTTCGTGATATTCCAAGAGGTTAAACCCGCTTTGAAGCGAGTGGTGGGTTTAATGCTTCAGAGAGATGCTTAATTTGGGCTGGTTGTGATGGGGCTCCATCAGCAGTAGGAAGGGACACGAATGCTGACCAAAAGCTGGAGGAAGCTTAAAAATAAGCCTGGGATCAGCAAAATAGGCAAATGTGAAGGGGAGGGGAATAAAAAAGGCAAAGAAAGCAAGCGGAGGGTCCCGCTCGGTGACAGCTGAGTTTGCCAAGCAGCAATAAATAGCCAGGCAGAGCCGGAGTGTGAAGTGTGGAGGTGTCCTCCCGTGTGTAATTATAGAGGAACAAACACACTTTGTCATCCCCGTGGGAAGAGGCGGCCTCGGGAAGCGCCGGCATCCACCTTGCTGCGGGATGCAGCTCGGACCATGGGGAGGCCATGGCAAAGCGGCGTTCCCGGCGCTCCTCCAAGGGAGCTGGAAGGCCTAGAGGAAAGAGATGGGGCAGGCGAGAGGTGGTGGGCACGAGCTGGACTCGAAATAGAATTCCCTGTGGGAAAGCATCATTCCTCCAGAGGCTGGTTCAACCCCAGCTGACAAGCGGGTTTAGGCACTCCATGGCTGTACCAGCGCAGGATCCACCTTTTACCCATCCTATTTTAGGGCTGTTCCCAAGCTATTTATTCCCTGCTCTTACACAGCCTCTGGGCTCGTGTCCTTCCTAAACCGCAGCCAGGTTTGGGGTTTCTTTTGCTCATGCTCCCCATCTATCAGGGTTCGGTTGGATCCTGACCCTGGCTTCTGAGCTGAGCCCCCCATAGATCCAATAAGTCTTTAAGCCTCGTGAAGGCCTGAAGCACTGAGTAACTCCAGGCCCCAGCCGGAATTCCTCTTGATGCATTTCCCCATCTTCGGGTTAAAATCATCTCTCAAGGAGCTCTTTCCAGCAGCAGATGGGTCTGCACCGTCAGCAGGGATCGTTACATGAGGAGATCCCTATCCGGAGCATCTTCATTGGGATATAGGGTGGATTCATGGGGAAGGATGCGGAGTGCTCTGGACCTGCAAGGCTGGAGCCCTGTGGGATGAAAGGCATCAGCCACCTAATGCAAAACTGAGCTGTGCTCTCCTCGCCTTGTGTCAGGAGGGATTTCACTCCTGTGCCCTCGTGCTGTTCCCATTGCCCCATCCCAGTGTCCTGAGGGATTTTCCCTTTCCCTCCGCCTCAATGCAGCGTTGCTGGGTGTGGAAAGTTGGTGTTTACCTGAATTCCTCCGGCTGCTTCCTCATCCCAACCGCTCCCAGTTGTTGCTGTTGCTGTTTCAAGCAACCACAAGTTCCCTTTTGCATCCGTGTGGGTTCCCCTCCCGCGGGCTCTTCCTCTTCCCTTCCACCGCTTTAGGCAGCTTTGCCTTGGGGATGGGTTTTTCCCTTTCTTCCTTCCTTGTTTCTTTTCCCCTTTGGCCAGAACCGAACATAGGAAATCTCCAGTGTCTCCTTGCCTGGTTTTACCTTTCGGATGCTGCCAACGCAGCCCTAAAGCAGCAGTGATTGACAGCATCCCTGCAGAGCCGCTGTCCCTCGCTGCCTCCAAACACCAGGTTTGGATGGTTCCAGGAACCACTTGTGCTCCGTTTCCTTTTCTTGCTGGATTCAGCCTCTTCCCGCTGGATCCAGCCTCTTCCTGCTGGATCCAGCCTCTTCCCGCTGGATCCTGCCTGCCTCTGCTCTAGGACTCTCTGGTTTTCCTCCTTTCATTCTTATTCCAAGACGCTTCCCTCCTGCATCCTCAACGGAGGTACCTATGCTCTTGAGATCCCCTTTCTCTCCTTGCCTGCCCTTCCCGAGCAAGCTGTGCCGTTGGATATTAATATTCCAGTCAGAAGTTATCCCGACCAGCCTGTGATGCCAATTCAATCAGAATTTTGCTTTGTATGAGGAATTGAGCTCCTCCTGTTTGTTCTCTTCCTCGTGTTTGCATACCCGGCTTTCTAAGACACGAAACACATTGTCCACTATTGTCCTTGTCCTCCTATGAACCACCAATGGCTCAAGAGGCAGCCTGGAACCAGGAGGGTTTCTTGGCTTCTCAGAAGGCTGTTGCAGAGCAGCTGGATAAGCTGGGAATGAATGGGATTCCACGCTTATGGCACAGCTCTATGGGTTTATCCCGGTGCCAATCTGTGCTTTGGATTGTACCTATTGTACCTATGGGACCCTATTGTACCTATAGCCTCTCCTTAGCTTTTGCTTTGGGGTCGCTGAGCAGAAGTCCTTGGGATCAGCACCTCTTCCCCTGCTGATCTGCACTGGGGTGATGGGGTCCATCACCATTGGGCAATGACCTCTGTGGTGCTGCTTCAGCTTTTAGGCCAGATTCCGTAATGATTCCTGCTGGAAGCACTCACTAAAGCATTAACCCCCATGTGCCTGCTTGGAGCTGAGGCTGCCCCATCCCTGGCACTGCTCAAGGCCAGGTTGGAGCAACCTGTGCCAGTGGAAGATGTCCTGGATTGCAAGTGGAGGAGCTTTAAGGTGCCTTCAACCCACCCCATTCCATGATCCCTGCTTCCAATTTACTGAGCCACCGGTCCCCAACACCCTGGATACCTTCCTTGTCCCTGGAGGTACCTGCAGCAGCATTCCTGATGCTCCCCAGGATGCATAACTCCCACCCTGGGGGAAAGCTGCTGGTCTTATGTGCAGGGATTGTCACTGGATGGGCATCATCATCTCCAGATGGATTTGGTTCAGGTCAAATCACGCTGGTCCTGGATGGGCATCGTCATCTCCAGATGGATTTGGTTCAGGTCAAGTCACGCTGGTCCTGGATGGGCACGGGCAGGTTTTGCTGGGCAGGGTCTCCTGAGAAGCCTGTTGTGTATTGAGCTCTCATGTGGAGGTTGGGAAGAGTTGAACAGCCTGGATATGGGCTGGGTGATGCCATGAGCATGGGAGAAGAGTCCTGGACACATGGAATTCACTAGTACAAGAGGCATCCTGGCTGGAGAGACCGTGGAGATGGGCTGGGGAAGGGCTTGATGCCAATGTGGGGATGGTGCTCAGAGCAAGGTGGGTGCAGCGGGAGGAGCGTGTGGACACCACAGGCTCCTTGGATGGGCTCCTCCACATGGAGACGGGCAGCTGATGGCTTCACAGCGATGCTCTTGTCACATACGTGGCTTCCAGCCTTTGTGTCCTTGTGCTTGATGGGATCCCAGTCTCCTGCTCAGCTCCGGGTCGGAACGTTGCCATCTCCCAGCCAAGGGGACCGGTTTGGTGCAGGGATGCTCCCGGCGCTGCTGGCTCCAGGGCAGCCGTTGTGGTGCTTGGCTGGTTCCCTGCAATGGGCTGAAGCCACGTGAGCTCCTCCCGGATTCCGGGAAGAGGATGGTGCCTTTGCAGCTGCTTGTTCCTGGGAACTGACAGTCCCAGGAATGCTGCCAAGTCTCCGGCTGATGGATGAGCCCCTCTCGGAGCCTGGAAACCTCCAGGCAAACGGAGCAGAGCTGCCCTGTGGGGACAGGCAGCGAGGGGGGAATGGGAGCACTGCGAAGGGTGGTGGTGAAAGCGCCCCTTCACGTGCATGGGAGGCCCTGGAGCTGGGCTGGGAAGAGAGTCCCGGAAACTGGAATTGCTGGCCTGGGATGGGAAGAACACGGAAGGAGTTAAGAGGCAGTGAAGACGTGAGCTGCTGGATGCGATGGGAACCAATGCGCCTTAAGCGTGGGCATCCAAACCAATCTGGAATGGGGAGAATGGGATGATTCCCATCGGAGCTGGAGACTGGGGAACTCCTGGCCCCAGAGTGACGTTAAACCACGGGACCTGGGACCTACACATCATCTCCTCCAGCACTGCCTATGGGTCACTGCTTCCTGCAAAGCCTCCTCAGCTGAAAGGCATCTTAAAGGGAAAAGCCGGATACCCACAGGGACCGTGTGGATCATGGGCATCGTGCTGGGAGAGAGTGGGAAACACGTGCTAAGAGCCACATGGAGAGGCTGGGGTCTCGGCCAGGCTTGGCTGATGTCCCCTCTCTTGCTCTGCTCTGGGAAACCAAAGCCTTGCGGGAGCCATGGGGGCAGACGAATGCCTGCGTTTCCATCCTGCTTTGGTGATTCCTGCCTCCAGTGATGCTCCTGCAGGGAAATGGGAGCCGTTTCCCCCTGGTTCTCATGGAGGAGACCCGGAGCATTGGTCCCCATGGCCAGGACGATGCTCACAGCGCTCCAGGTCAGAGCCTGGTGAGCAGAAGAGCTTTCCAGCCCATGGCAACGGATGGAGGCAGTGGTGGACGTGGACCTGCTCTGACCTCAATACACATTCAAGCTCTGTGCTCCTCCTTGCTTGTGTGCTCCATCAGGGACACGATGCTCCCTGGTGGTACCCAAACTGCTCAGAGCCCATGGACCACGGTTTGGGAACCTCAGCCCTCGTGTCTCCGGTTCTTATTTCCATGTTTTCCTCTGTAACGAATAGATCCGCAGCTAATTCCTGATGGGACTATTTATAGCAGCCTGGCTCTCCCTCATAGGTCTGTTCGCTGCTCCCTCCCTGCCTGCTCCTTTGGTATAAATAGAGAGCCAGGGAGGTTTGAAAGCTGGAAGATGCAACAGGGAACCCCCGGGAAGGGGTGAACCCCTCTCACTCAGCGTCCTGATGCCCTCTGCCTTGTTACAGCCTCCCCTATAGGCTCAGCCAAGCCTCTGCAGGAAGAAGAAGGACCCTGGTGCTGTGCCAGACCTTACTGTGCCTTGCTATGGGATGCTGCTCAGCTGGGGCCAGAAGAGGAAGCAGCGAACCCAAGAGCTCCAGGGATGCACGTGAGCGCAGGGATGAGGCCGGCGTGGGATGCGGGATGCTCTGTGTGGGTCGGGAAGGGAGGTGGGAGGATGAGCTGTGCGAGAGGGTGAAACACGTTGGGATGCGCTGGGGAGCTCAGCAGGGGCTGCAGCTGAGGATGGAGGCGATGGTGGGTATTTGTGGCATCACTTTGCACGTCCCTGTCTACAGCAGCAGCTTCTCCTCCTGGTGCCTCTGCTCAGCGCCACTTGCGCACCCCCTTTGCCACCAAAGGGGAACCCTGAGCTGCTGGGTCTCTAAGGAGAGAAGGGGCTTTGTTCCCAAAGTTTTCCTAAGCAGAGGAAGCGCTTGGCTTGGCATGAGGGCAGCTGAGGACACCGGTTGCTTGCAGCCTGTGGGATGCACAAAGCAGTTGACCACGTTAATGGATCAAGAAGTGACCATTATAGCTGAAGATACCGGCTTGGGGCTGGGAAATCCCTGAGCTCCAGGTCGCTGGGGAGGAGGAAGTGTGCCCGGGATGCTTCCCCCCTTCCCATCACCTTCCCTTGCTGCCTGCTGGTGGGAATGGGGACAGGCAGACCACAAGTGGTTGCTCTTAAGTTCTTTAAGTCAGTGACTAAGCTGTCCTGTTCCCTGTCAGGTTAAATCCAGGAGGGAATCTGGTTGGGAGAAGGGAATGTGTTGTCTGGGACACATGGATCTGCCTTTCCCAATGGGGTAGAGATTTCCATGGGGTTTCCAGCGTGTTTGCCTCTGTTCCCACTTCCCCCAGTTACTGACCCCATTTGCAAAGGGGCAAAGTGTGGCTGGAATGATGTGCTGCTCTCAGATACCCCAGCATCTTCCTCTTGCTCGTGCTCGAACGGCTGGAATAGCAGCTCTGTTCCATCCCTGAGGAAAAGGCTTGTTGCTGCTTATTCCCACAAATTAGGAGTTTATGCTGCTCTATCAGTAATGATAATTAAGTGTTCTCATCTTGAATTGCAAACTTAGCTGCTCCATGGAGCTGCCTGGAGGAGAAGGAATTAGAGAGCATAGGGAAAGGTGGTGGCTCTGCTCATTTGACGCTGCGAGGGCTGGAGCAGCTCTGCTCCGGAGCTTCCCTTTGGGAAGAGGGATGCTGCAGCAGGTACCTGCGGGCTCTCCGCATCCCTTCCCCCTGGCTCCCGGCTCCTCTCCCATTCCCTGCCTGGCTGCAGGGAGCTGCAGTGCTGGATGTGTCAGGGCTGGTGCCTGGGCTTGTGCCAGCAGCAGCCTCACCCTGCTCAGACCAGAGAGCAGAGGCTCTGCACCACCACCATAGCCAGGGTTGGGTCAGGATGTGCCTCCAAGGGGCGATGCTGGGGTGGGATGGGAGCTCTGCTGTGCTTTGTCCTGCAGGGATCGTGTCCATCACGAGCTGCTCTTTGCCTGATGCCTGCAGTGCTTGTGGTGGGGCAGCATCAGGGAGGGACCACGCTCTACCTCTTGTGTCCTGGTGGAGATAAAGGGGTCCCCAAGGCTCCTGCTCTGGGCTGGCCTGGTCTGTGCTGCTGGATCGGAGTGCTGGGAGGTGAGGGATGTGCTGGGAGCCCAGGGATGGGTTTGCTCTGCTGCTCTGTCCTCTCCTTGAGCCACATCTCAGCAGCCAGAGCAGGGCAGGGCAGAGCCTTCTCTTAGCTCCAGGCTTGTTCTGCTTAGACCCGGATCCACTGGGATCAGCTCCGTGACGGCAGGATTTGCTCTGGGTTCAAGTCCCAGCTTGGTTTCAGGACAAGCCTTGGGTTCAGGACTGACCCCCTGGAGCATCCCAGTGCGCTTCAGCTCAGCCCAGGGAGCGGGCAGCACCTCTGGAGGGGTCAGCACCTGCATCCAGAGCTCCTGCTGGTGGCACCTGGGATGGGAGAGGGACGGGCACCCCTGGGGGAGCAGCAGGGCAGGAGATGGAGCTGGGCTGTCCCCTGGGGCTGCGACCCTGCTGCGGGAGCGCCTCGGGTGGGAAATGGATGCGGAGCATCCCCAGTATCAGATCATGCACCTAAAATTAGCCCTCGGTGCAGGAAGGGGAAGGGCTTTGAGCTGGGTCAACAAGAGCTCCTCTTCCTGCTCTCCCCTTTCCTTCAGCAGTGCCAGGGCTTGGCTGGTGCTGAGGCTGGGATCGATACCGGGCAGGTTTCTGGGCCTCCCATGCCAAGGGAAGGGATGTCATTCCCTCTATCCGGTAACAGGGACCTGCTGCTGGAGGAGAGCAGAGAACACAGCGCTGGGCCCCATCCGTGGGAATAACCTCACAGTAACGGCAACACGAGGGGCAGGCTGCCCAGCTCCCCAGCATTCCAGGCTCGGTTTTCCCAGCGCCGAGTAGGATGGGGCTGAGGAATGAACCTTCCCGTTTAACTCTGCCCTGGCTGGGGGCTGCGCCGTGTGCTCATGGATGCTCATCAGAGATTGATGGAGAGCTCTCCTGGAAGCCGCTGCTTTCAACCCGAGGGGGAAAGCCCTTTGAGGAGGGGGAGCTCTCTCCTGTAACAGGGGAGGAATCATCGCAGTGGAATACTGAATCCGGCGAGGATGCTGGGCCAGGGCTCCCTCCCCTGCTGCCTGCTCCCGCCTGGCTTCTCCCACCGCTGGCACCAAGTCCTAAGGGCAGGGAGAAGTGAATGGGGCAGGATGAGCAGATGGTGGTGCTGGGGAGGAGCCCCGGCTCTGTAACCAGCCCCAGAGCAGCCGCAGGGGCTGCTCCTTTCCCAGCTCTCCCCTACCAAGACGGAGCCTGGAGCCAGCAGAGGAAATAGATGCTAATGGCTGGAGAAGGGCCAAGCCCTGATTCACGGTGGCCTCGCCTGCCCTGCAGCCATCTCCTGAAGCACAGAGCTCTGCTCTTTGGAGCACGTTCTCCCACCTTCCCCCCTTCCTGCTCCCTCCCTGCGCAGGGCTGGATTGCACCAGGATTCCTTGGATTCCTGCTCCCGTTTGGCTGGGCAGGAATGGCAGCAGCGCCCGTGGGGTTGGGGATGTCCATCAAGGACCACAGAGTCCTCGGCTCTGGGAGCCCTGGGCAGGATTCAATGCAATTCCCAGTGTACAACACGCGTGTGGGTGCAGGATCTGTGCTGCTGGGGTGGGGAAGAGGGGAAGTCAGCACTCACTGACGTTGGGAGGCGCTGAGATTTAATCAGCCCCATTACCAAGGGAGAACCGCATCGAGCCTCCTGCCAAGGCCAGGTTTTGACACAGAGAAGGAATAACTTGACAGGAGCTGGGGGGGATCCCGAAGTGAAGCTGCTTCAAAGGCCCTCAGGCCAAAGTGAGGGGGCAGAGCTCTTCCTTAAAACAGAAGACTCCCGGGAATAGCAGCAGCTGCTCCCACAGCCCTCACTCGCCATAGGGAGCTGCACGTCTGATGCCGTTCGCTGTGTGAACATCCCATGGGTGCCCATGGCTGCGGTGTTGGATGCTCTGCTTCAGCCTCTGCACCACAGGCAAGGGATGCAGGGCCAGGCCGAGGGGAATGGCTTGAACCTGCCCGAGGGGAGCCTGAGCTGAGCTCTGAGGCACAAGCTCTGCCCTGGGAGGGTGCTGAGGCGCTGGCACAGGGGGCCCAGAGGAGCTGGGGCTGCTCCATCCCTAGCAGGGTTCAAGGACACAGGGGCTTGGATCATCCTGCTCCAGTGGAAGGGGTCCCTGCCGTGGCTTTAGATGAGCTTTAAGCTCCCTCCATCCCAAACCAGGCTGGGATGTGATTCCATGATGGTGGCACACCCGTGGTTCTGCCGAAGCAGAAACATTGCAGGGATGGATTGAGATGGGGATGAGCATCAGTGAAGGGTGACTCTTCCCTGGGTGCAGGGGAAGCCTGAGCTCAGGTTCCATCTTACCACATCCAAGCGGAAGATTTCTGCTTGTCCTCTGGCACAGGATGCAATTCCCTGGCTAAATGGAGCTGTCGGGAGCTGGCCGTGCCTGTCCTGGTGGTTTTGACCCATGTGCAGGACGTCAGGAGCAGCATCTCAGAGCATCTCAGCAGCAACAGCATAAACCAGGAGCATCAAATGGGCTTCTTCTCCAGGAAGGGAACCAAGGGCTTCACCTTCCCCCTGGAGATGCTCATTAACCAATAGGTAAAAGCATAAAGACTGGGCAGAACGCTTGTCTGCATCATAGACTTTTAAATAGCCTTTAACTCAATCTACTGCTCCGAGCTGCACGTTAAATGGCTACAAATGGACCTGGTGGGAAAACACGACCTCATTAAGTCTGTGCTTCATCCATCTCGGGCTGGAGCAAACAAACCACATGCAGATAGGGCTGCAAGGGAGAGGGAGAGGGATAACAGGGAGCTGCAGTCTCAGCCCAGCGACGGTCGGCATCGCCGGCGCATCCGGTTACTCCCTTTTCCTCCTGGAGCCGTGTGGGATTCTCGGATCAGCCTGGAAAAAGGAACCCCAAGCTGGCGATGGTTTGGAGGAAGCCCAAATCCAGTTACTGCTTTATTGCAGGGGCAGATTAAATGTACCCTGAGTGATACATAACACAGGGCTCATAGCGGGCACATCGGGGAGCTTCGGCTTGGCTGGAAAAGCTTTGTGAGTGGGAAAGAAACCAGCGAATAGATGAAACCCAGCAAAACCGGGCTGAAGCAGTGGGAGAACTCTGCCCCTTCTGCTCTTTGGGACTGAAGGTGATGTCCAAAGAGCAGCGAAGCGAGCCCCAAGAGGAATGTGGTGGGTTAGCGGCTCCTCCATCCCTCCTTCTGTTGCATTCCAGCAGTAAAGCAAAGAGATCTGCATAAAAGGATGGAAAATCCTTGATAAACCAAAACGCAGCTAAACCAGGGCATGGAAAAGGCAGCCCCAGGACGCTGCAACATGGAATTGTCTTGGTACCTGCCCGCATCAGGGCTGGCAGATCCCGAGTCACCGCGACCGGCAGAACTAGAGCAGAGTTAGGCTGGGTTTAACACGACTTGGACCTTTCTCCTGCTCTTTCCATATGGTTTTACTCTTTCATGTCCTCTGGTGCAGTGTCATGTCTGGACACTCATTTCGCACAAGGTGAATGGCTACAGGCAGCTCTTGTTTGCTCGATTCTGCATGGATTTAAGCGAGCATCAGGAATACAGGCGAGCTGCTCAGCCCCTTGGAAGGGCCGCATGTATTAAAGGCTGCTAAAGGCAGCAGTGAGTGAATCCTGAGTAGCTCCAAGTGTTTCTGCAGCCATAGAGGAAGAAATAATTACCAGCTCTGGGGCAGAAAGGGGGGGAACCAGGAGAGCTGCAGAGCACGGAGCATCCTCCTGCTGAGGATGCTGCGGAGCCTCATCCCGGAGCCTTCATCGGAGGCAGGTCGGGAACACCGTTGGCACTGTGTGGCTGGCTGCTGCTGGGGTTGTTTTGACATTGGAATGCCAGAAGCGGAGCTGGATAACGCCCATCTCCCAGCCCATGGGGTGATGTTGCAGGAAGCTCTTCAGGGCTCACTCCTGGTTTGTTCCTCTGCTTGTGGGAAAAGGCCGAGCGGGGAAGCTCCTGCTTTTTTGCATTGGAGGAGGGATTCATCTCGCTGGGAGCAGAGAACACGAATGAGGATGCCTGGAGTTGCCTCCGGAACTGGGAGCTCTGCAGGGATGGGAGGCTTTGCCCATCACCACGCATGCAGCTGAGGGTGTCTACGTTGGGTATCCAAACACCCTTCCCTCTCTGCTTTCCCAATGCCCACCCTTGGGTGGGGGTAAATCCATCCAGAATGGGGTTTTTCTCTCTTTTTGCCATTATCCCTCTCTTTTTGCCATTTTCACCTCTTTTTTCTTGCTGTTTTCACCTCTTTTTTTTTTGCCATTTTTCCTCTTTCTGCCATTTTCCCCTCTCTTTTTGCCATTTTTCCCTCTCTTTTTGCCATTTCCCCCTCTCTTTTTGCCATTTCCCCCTCTCTTTTTGCCATTTCCCCCTCTCTTTTTGCCATTTCCCCATCCTTGCCATTGAAGGAGGCAGGATCACTGTGCGCTCCTCAGGACCACTAAACTCTCCCCTTAAACCCTCCTGAGTTCCTAATTCCTCCTTGTGAGCCGTCCTTTGGATCCCGTCTCCTTTCTTTCCTCTGAAGCTCCTTTCTAAAGGACTTGGCTGTCTGGAGAAGCCACCAGGCCTGACGTGTGGCCCCATTCCCATCACATGTTAGCACGGACATGGGATTACGGGATCGTGCATGGCCCAGGAGCGCGCCTGTTCCCGTGTCCTTGGAGCAGCAGCGTTCCATCCGCAATCCAGGTCAGTTGTATGGTGAATGCAGATTCCTCTGCCCTCTAAAGCATCCGAGTGTGTGTGTGATCCTGCTCCCCACGCTTCCTTCTCCCATGTGTGAAACCCTGCCTCGTTTCCTATTAGCCTGGGGACAACAGACGCTGCTCCTCCATTCCCATCCCCATGTTCCAGCTCCATCAGGAGCATGGCAGAGTCTGTTCACAGAGGATCCTGCAAGAGAACAGAGATGTAAAAGGCCATTTGGATGGGGCTCGGAGCAGCCTGCTCTAATGGAAGATGTCCCTGCCCATAGCAGAGGGTTGGAAGTGGGTGTAATTTAAGCCCAGGGCTATAGAAAGGATAAAGGTTTTCCATAGGGAGCATCCCTGTCCCTGGCCTGTGCAGCTTGGTCTCAAAAATGCATCAGGGGCTGCGTGTCACCACCTTGTCCCTTCTGGAAGCCTCTGCTGAGCAGGACAGCTTGGTGGCTCTGGGAAGCAGTTGTCTGCCTGCAGGAATTAAGGGGGATCATTTCTTTCCTTTCTTCTAGCAGGAATGGCAGGAACACGAGCGCCGGCGCGGGCTCACTCCCATATGGAAGCAGTCGGCTTAGCGGTCTCGGCAGAGGGGAGCCAGGCATTGCAATGGGGATTCCTGCACTTTCAGAGCAGCAGGGAGATGTTTCTGGATAACAGAGGTAAGGAACTAACTTTGTCCTCCTCAAAGAGAGGAGCTGGGGCTGCCCCATCCCTGGCAGGGCTCAAGGCCAGGTTGGCCACAGGGGCTTGGAGCATCCTGCTCCAGTGGAAAGAGGCCCTGCCATGGCTTTAGAGGGCTTTTAGGCTCCCTTCCAACCCAAACCATTCCAGGATTCCATGGAGGCAACTGAGGGAGTTGAACTTCTCCAACCCCCCCTCTCTATTAGAGCACGTAAAGGACCAGATGGGGACTTCTCCCCTCAATTAAGCTGAGCTTAATCTAAAGATCCCATCAAAGCCCAGCCCATCTGCATCCCCACACACCTCCAGGCCCTGCTGCTGTGATTACCTCCCTGAAAGAGCTTTGGCACTGCTCAAACCCACCACAGCCCCACGTTCACACTGCAGCAGATGGCACCGTGGTGACACGGGGACCTCCGCTCAGCCCCAGGCAGGATGAGCACCTTTCCCTCTGGATGGTGGCCCAGAGCCAGGTATCCAGATGAGCAGAGGGTTTAAGGGTCGCGTAGCAATGGCCTCATTGCATGACCAGGGAGAGCTGCCAGCTCCTGGCAGTGGCTGTGGTTGGGAAATGTATTCCCTGCACAGCCCCCATGAGACCTGTGGAGGTTGGGAATGATCCTTGTGACAGCTCTGTGTCTTGGATCTATTCATACAAGCATCAACTGGTTTGGGTTGGAAAGGGTTTGGGCTGGAAGCTCCAGGCCTGCTCTTCTCTTCCTGTTTGGAATTGCAGCCCCTGGCCTCGTGGATGCTGTTCTGGGGGTCCCCTCTACCTGTGGGCAGGGTTTGGGTGCATTGGACTCATGGGTAGGTGACCTGGGTGGGAACAGAGGCTGCCTTCCCTCCTGCGTTCGGTTTCCCTTGTTGAGCTTTGTGGGAACATCCCTTAGCAACCAACTCAGTTCCTAAGGGTGCCTGCATCCCCATCGCCTGCCTGCATCCCCATCGCCTGCCTGCATCCCCATCGCCTGCCTGCATCCCCATCGCCT
>NDXB01009559.1:48992-65337 GCA_002631895.1 Agapornis roseicollis
TCCTCTGGACTTGTTCCAACAGCTCCATGTCCTTTTTATGTTGAGGACACCAGAACTGCACACAATACTCCAGGTGAGGTCTCACGAGAGCAGAGTAGAGGGGCAGGATCACCTCCTTCGACCTGCTGGTCACGCTCCTTTTGATGCAGCCCAGGATACGGTTGCTTTCTGGGCTGCAAGCGCACACTGCAGCTGGCTCATGTTCATGTTCTCATCAACCACCACCCCCAGGTCCTTCTCCTCAGGGCTGCTCTGAATCTCTTCTCTGCCCAACCTGTAACTGTGCCTGGGATTGCTTCGACCCAGCTGTACGACCTTGCACTTGGCATGGTTGAACTTCATGAGGTTGGCATCAGCCCACCTCACAAGCGTGTCAAGGTCCCTCTGGATGGCATTCCTCCCCTCCAGCATATCCACCGAACCACACAGCTTGGTGTCATCGGCAAACTTGCTGAGGGCGCACTCAATCCCACTGTCCATGGCAGCAACAAAGATGTTGAACAAGACCGGTCCCAACACCGATCCCTGAGGGACACCACTCGTCACTGGTTTCCAGCCGGACACTGAGCCAGTGACCACAATTCTTTGCGTGCGGCCATCCAACCAGTTCTTTATGCACCGAGTGCTCCACCTATCAAATTGATGTCTCTCCAATTTGTCATGTGGGACAGTGTCGAATGCTTTGCACAAGTCCAGGTAGATGACATCAACTGCTCTACCCCTGTCCATCAGTTCCGTAGCCCCATCACAGAAGGCCACCAAATTGGTCAGGCAGGATTTCCCCCTAGTGAAGCCAAGCACCTTGTTGTTTTTCATGTGCCTTAGCATGGCTTCCAGGAGAATCTGCTCCACGATTTTGCCAGGCACAGAGGTGAGACTGACTGGTCTGTAATTCCCTGTGTTTTTCTCCTTCTTGAAAATGGGGTTATATTTCCCTTTTTCCAGTCATCAGGAGCTTCATCTGACTGCCATGATTTTTCAAATATGATGGCCAGTGGCTTAGCAACTTTATTTGCCAGCTCCTTCAGGACCACTGACTTGTGTCCACGTGACTTGAATGGACTTTTGCAAAATCAGGTTCTTAAGATGGTCTCGAACCAGATCCTCTCCTACAGTGGGCCCAAGGTCTTCATTCTCACAGTCCCTGTCTCTGTCTCCCAAGACTCAGGTGGTGTGGTCAGAGCCTTTGCCAGTGAAGGCAAAGAAGTCATTAAGAACCTCAGCCATTCTCCAAATCCAGGGTAGTCAGTTCTCCCGATAGCTTCTGGAGAGGGACACGTTGTCCCTAGTCTTTTATTTGCAATGTAATTATAGAATCCCTTCCTGTTATCTTTCACTTACCTAGCCAAGTTTAATGCTAACTGGGACTTAGCTTTCCTAACCTGGTCCCTAGCTTCCTGGACAACATTTCTTTATTCTTTCCAGGCCGCCTGTCCTTGCTTCCACCTTTTATAAGACTCTTTTTTTCCCTCAGTTTCCTCAGCAGCTCCTTGTCCATCCAAGGAGGTATCCTGGCTCTCCTGCTGCACTTCCGCCTAGTTGGGATGCAACACTCCTGAGCTTGTAGTAATGAGCTAAAAGTAATTTTGATCGCTTCTCTGCTGTGTAACTAATGTTTCTGCGAGTCAAAACCAAGGGAATAAATTAACTAGCTGGTACAGCCTTTCATACCTGCAAAAAGTTGATTAAAACAGCCAAGTACCTTTCTTTTTGTCAATCACCCAAAATAAAAAAGGAATACCTTTAACTATTTTGATGGAAGGAAGGGCAACAACAAGGATAACTCAAATGCCACTTGAGATACTTAGGATTAGAAAAAAAACCACAAAGCCAAGGTAATTATCTTGGAGAACTAAGGGTGATTGCAAGGTGGGACCCACACATTCTCTGAAGCTTACCTGTGATGGGGTTGTCACATTGATTTCTGGGACAAAGTTGTCATCAAAGAAGTTAATGATGTTCTCCTGTTTCAGCTCCTTTGTGGGTGTGAGCTTAGGCAGCGGTGGGACTGGTGGACCTTTCCTCAGCTAAGAAGACAGCAAAAATATTACAGACTACCTCAGGGATAAAAGAAAAAGCTGTAAACTTGGCCTAAACAATTTGGGCTAGGTTTTTATCTCTGCTGCTTCATATGCTGAAAAGAACTGTTTGTTTTTTTTAGCACCAAGTACCTTGAAACAAACATTGTGGACAAAGCAAAACAACTCTGTGTTTCAAACTTACTGCAACTCAAGATTTAAGATATAAAAAGCATTTCTTGGGTGATTTTATTCTGCTGTGAAGGGCACATGGTGCAAGACACTTCCTCTCCCATGCAGCTCACAGTTGGAAGGGCAATACTGCAAAGAACCAGGACTCTGCAGCTTTTTGGCATCTTATACCTGCTTAGCCTTAGGATTTTGTCCCTGCCCACCTGTTTCTCCCTTTAAAGCCTACTTAATGCTAAAGCCATACCATCTCTGGGAACCACAGCACCTCAAAGGTGCTTAGATTACTAATTGCTCCTGCTTTCCAAGGATTCACATAACTATGACAAACTATTTGCTTGGAATAATACCAAAAACAGTTGGATAATTTTAAGATTTGTCAAAATACCAAGAAAAAAGGTCACAAAAAATTGTTGGGTGGTATTGCGACATAACACCACTGGCACCAGTAAGACTAAACGAAGTCCTAGCAGATGAATATTCAGGCAGTGAGGTATCACATTTTGGGAGACCACAGAAAACAAGTGTGCTCACATGTAACTAAATGCAAAACTCAATTTTCTCACTATAGAAAGAGTAATTGGCACAGAAGCTATCCCAATTCTGAAAATATTAGTGCTATCAACACAAGCTTTTGATATGTTCACAAAGTATCACATACAACTCTTAGGCTACAGATGAAACTGATGCATGAAACTGATTCTTACCTCACCAGTTCTGGTGAGAACAGAAATTACTCAAGTGACTCCAACAGTGTAAAACTTCTCAATCCAGTGTTAATAACAATCAACAAGCCTTTCCCTATCACAGCATTATCTATGTTAGCTCTATTTTCTGTTGCAGAGGTTGACCAGACTTGTGATACTCACAGGCAAAATTTGGAGATGAATGAAGAGCAAAAATACATAATGTATAAGGCAATACATAATGTATACATAGAAATATGTAATGTACATAATTATGTGTATATAAAGAAATACCTAATGTATATATAACTACAGAATCATAGAATCATAGAATAGTTGGGGTTGGAAAGGACCTTAAGATCATCCAGTTCCAACCTCCCTGCCATAAGCAGGCAACACCTCACACTAAACCATGCCATATGAGGCTTCATCCAACCTGGCCTTGAACACTGCCAGGGATGGAGCACTCACAACTCCCTTGGGCAACACATTCCAGTGCCTCACCACCTTAACAGGAAAGAATTTCTTCCTTATATCCAATCTAAACCTTCCCTCTTTAAGTTTGAATCTGTTACCCCTTGTCCCCTCCCCAGCATCCCTATAGGCCCCCTTCAGATACTGGAAGGCTGCTGTGAGATAATGCATCATTGAAATTCACAGGGAGTTTTAGAAATAGGTTTTTCAAACTCTCACTGCTGGGATATGGGTCCTTAGAGACTATGCAACTTCTTAAGAAGTGTTTTGCCTTGCCATCACAAGTCCCAGCACCTTAAATTTTCTTCATTCCTCCTTATATGAAAAACACTTTCCACCCATGCCTGTGACACATTGATGACCAACCAATTAACAGAACACAGTACAACAGAGCCAGTAGCCTTCTAATCATCTCTCAGTCACAGTCTAGACAGAAAAATCCATTGTATACATCATCTCAGCTATCTTTTACTGCATTACGGGTTTCTGCTTACCTGTGTGGGTGACTTCGGTCGGGCTGGTACCGGAGATGCTGGTGCCAGCATATGGTTGGGACTAGCAGTAGGGCTTGGCAGGGGAGAGACTTCCTCTGGTGGTGATGGTGTTTTTGCAATGCGGAGTGGACCTGAGTCACTAGAGAGAAGCAAACATGTTGAATACATACATATCATGCTGACTTGTACCTTGACAATTTGATGCCATAGCCGAACTGCATCCCTGATGCAATGCTAGTGACCTCAAAAGGCAGTATACACACGAGATGAACAGAGCCATTATATAATGAGTGAAACTAAAGCTGCAATTAAATTCAATTAAAATTCAGTGATCAACAATGTCAAAGAAAGTTTTACTTTTGAGTGATCTTAATTTTTGGATCTGTTTACCTGATCACTATAACTTGAGGGAAACAGAGTACCTGCACTTTCTCAGATTCTGTATTTGAAATAATGTTTCATGCATAAATTTGTAACTGTCATAAAATGAGAGATGGAATTATTGTCAAAAATTATTATTGGAATTATTATTTCATACACTTCTCAGAATAAAAGGCTTTAAAGATAAAATCCCCAGGGGAAAGCATAACAACGAGTAATGCAAATAATTTTAAAAGCCCGACAACTGTGCAAAGGTTTCAATAACATAAAACACAACCAAGATTATTATAAGGACATCACTATTTAGAGGGGCAACTCACCACAACTATAAAAAAGCACTAGTCAAGTGATTTCAACAGTCATGGTGGTAGTAAGAAAAGATCTGATGAAGTCCTGAAAGGATGAAAGGACCTAGTGCAAACACTGAGACATATTGAGCTACCTAGAGCTGAAAGCTTATGATTCAGGGAGGCTATAAACTACAGCACTTAATGACTACAGTACTCAGCAAGAGAATAGCGACTCCTATGCATCTTCACAGGGAACAGAAGCACTACCTGATTGAAGAGACCACAACATAAACATGTTCCTAATGCTAACACAAGAAAAATTAACTCTTTGGAAAGGACTTAGCTCACACTCACCACCTCTTTCTGTGGAAATAGTGAAAAAAGAAAAAATAAGCAGTTATTAAGAAATTTCTTTCCCAGGTACAGTATTTGCCCTCAGGACATTCAGTAGCATACAAGTTTTTAAGCTGTTTCTTTTTACACAGCTCTTTAAAGATTAGATGTTGCACTTGTCTAGAATCTACTCCTCATGAATCTAAGAAGGAGAGCTGTTTTATCTTTCAAAGACCCACTCTTAAGTAGTCTTTTAGAGCATCACAACTAATAATGCAAGTCAAAATCCATCCAGATTTTCATACAAGGCTCTGTGAACAGTACAGCAAAAGACAGTAACATAGCAAGTAAAAATAAAGTGCATTTTTAAAAAGAATTTTTAAAGTTCAGAAGATCACACCACATTAACCTATGTTTACTCATTTGCAGGAATAATTACGTTTTCCCTCATTGACAGAACAAGTAATTCAGTGGGAACAACCATGTGCGTGCTGGACATAGCCTAGGAGACATAGGTGGAAAAAATACCTGTTTATTACAAAACGTGCTTGAAATTTTCCAGCACTACATAATTTTTCATCCCATAAAAGTATTTTACAAATCCTTTATGGAAACATAGTCCAGCTTGTAAATCCATCCTGGGCTGGAAGTGATGATTCATAAACTAGCAACTCCAGAGGCAATGTGTATGTATGTATCTTAAGAAGCATGGATTAACACTGAGCTAATTCAAGCAAAAGGTTTGGACACATACTTAAAGCAATTCTGCATTAGATCAGAAGGTTCAACATTTCATTCTTTGTTCTTCCCAAGTGAGATAAAAACAAATGCAGACTATCAGCCATATGTTTGAGGCAGATGCTATGTTGTTTGGTCAGTCTTAATTGTTGCTAGTCTGAGTCCATCTTGAGGGCTAATTAACATGGTTCTCATTGCTCCTGAAGAGCTGAGATTGGCTGGAAATTGAGGATTTATGTATTCGCTCTATTCACTATGTGTTATAATTTATCATTTCAACATCTTCTGCCTATCGTTATTACAGTACTGAGAGATCAAATTATGGCAGAAAGGCTATATTTGTTGCAAGCAAAAATATCAAAAGTACCAGACTGATGTTCTCTGACCTTAAGAAAGCACCAGCTGATATTTTTTTTCTTTTATTCTTATTTTAAGACAAAATTTCTCCTGAAAGTCATTTAAAATATGACATTTGGTGACATTCTTCTTACTTAAGCTTTACAGTTGCACTCTCAGATCACATTTCTTGACTTTTCCCCATGAGCAATAGAGATAAAAGATGACTTACAAAGGTTGGGTTTCTCACTTAATTATATGCCTTTAGGAGCTAAAACCACATCTAACCATTTCAAGGCATTAAAAAAAAACCCTATGAGAGTTAGCAATGTGGTTGTAAGCCAAGCACCTAAGAATAAATACGCAATAGAGTTAGCTGGTGCAAATTGGTGTAACAGTCTACAGTGAGCTAGGCTAACTTTCAACAGCAGAGAATCTGGCCTTTATTATTTTTCCTGAAAGGAAAAATAAATGGGTGATGAAAGGAGTTTTGCACCTTTACTCACGTTGAGAACTTCATGCAAGGTACCTTCATCTGCCATCCTGAAGGGACAGACCCACTGACTGTGTTGTACTGCAATCGCTACACGTGGTGTAGGTGATTACTACATATGCTGAAACCCACAAAGCCTACTGCAATGGAATTCATTTAAAAAACAGCAGTAAATTCACCTTGGTGCCCCTTGAATGGTGAAGGCCTTGTCTGCATGCTGGTCTCCCAGCTTCGTCATCACCTCATAGAGTTTGTGACACAGCTGAGAAAACAAAACACTCCCTTGAGTTGTCTGAAGCACTACTAAAAACACAAGTGATAAATCTGGTCAGAAAACTGATACCGATAATATACAATCTGATAACTTTAAAATGGTATATAGGTACTTCCAAAAATACTCTGTGCCATGTATATCAAAAGCTTAAGTGGAAACCTATCAAAATTCATAGAATCAAAGATAACAGCAGTTCTTCAAAAACATAAGCTGGTTTTCAGAGGACAAGTTTATAAGTGACTGACTGTTGCCTGATCTCTGGTGAAGGAGGTCTCCTGAAGTTTAAAGCAACATGTGTAGCCAAGAAGATTCATGTGTTCCCCTCAAAAACTTAATCCCAATTTACGTGGGACTTCAGTCAAGCAACCTTTCCAAACAATTCTGGTTCCTATTAACAGGTTACTATAGATAATACACTACTGCTTAGCAAAGCACGTTCAAAAGATCCTCTCTGAAAGTGCTCAGTTTGCCTAGGAGTCACATATAATGTGGCATTGCTGACAATGTATGTAGGGGTTTTAAAGGGAATGCTTGACATGGGAACTTTTTTGTACTGGTTAAAGGATTGAGATGCTTAGCAATTGGACACAGAAAAAATACTGAAGGCAACAACATGCTAAAAGGAATGGAGAAATTATGAGAATATGAAGTGAATTTAGTGCTACAACTCATAGTGCATTATAACCCAAAGTTGTACAGGCTTCCCTTTCCTTAAGGACAGTACAAAAATGCCAAGTTGAAGCAAATACCAAGGTTATAGTACAAATCTGGATCTAGGGCAAATTGTCATGTGTACCCCCTGCTAGATTTTTACTGCTGCATTACTCGCAGCATTTGCTTGCTGTTATGCATATCACATAATCCATTATACATGAGATACTCATTTTTACTCACTACAGCTATTTCCTTGTGAAACTTGGCTTCGAGGCTGGATACATTTTTGAAGGTGTTCACATAGAAGCCAACTCGCCTATGGAGGATGGCACAAAGAAAGGAAAAAGAGAATAAAATATAAGGGTGGGAGGGACACAAAGGCAAATTATTTTTTCCCCAGATTACCAGCAGCATTCTTGACTATTACTCTCAACAAAGGAAATCATATCAAATGTTAAAATTTCAGGCTAGTTCATTCACAATTGTTTCTGTTCGTGTTAAGAACCACCATATTTCACACTGCAGAGAGTGAGGAGGTTGAAACGATTCCATAGCAGGGAGCTCCAGCTTGTTTCAGGCAAGGGGAAGACCGAATTGATGTAAGTGTGGCTCAAGCACAAGGAAGGCAAGGTGCTCTGAATAGTCTATCTCCCACTAGACAGTAGGCAAGCATTGACTAAAAGGAGAGAGATACCAGTCCAGCACTGCAAGCACCTACTCCCTAAAATCATACTGCAGCATCTAGATGATTTGGGTGATTCTAGAGACAGCTTTAAGGTACACAGCTCAGTACAGCCTGGGGGTGGGTGTCCCATGCTCAGCCTTCCTTAAAGAAGTCAGCCCTAAAAATACATGAATATGTATGCAAGAGGAAAAAAAAAATCCTAATATAGACTAGACATTTTTTGCACATGCAGTCAAAAATCTGCTTGCTTGGGGTATACTTCAAAAGTAGAAAGTGGGGTTTTTTTTTAGGTTTTAACTATTCTTTTGCCTATTTAAAACTTTCATGTTAATTTCTCAGTGATTTTTCAACAAAAATCATCTTTGGCATAAGAATAAGCCTGGAAAGTGTCAACGCAATGGATTATTTTCTCTCTGAAGAATTGTAATAATAAAAAAAGAAAGCACTCTGAAAACAATTGCTTTCTAAATTATGCCTATCGCTCAAATTAAATTCTACCTTTCCCTGAGACTAGTTAGTGCGTAATACACATACTGAAATAAAAGGGTCCTTACTCTAAATCATTCATACGCAGTTTTACTTTTCGTAAGCCCACAAAATAAATATATTGAAGTTATAATAATCTTTCCAACTGAAATAGGAACAAATGCAGTAGGAAACCCTCTATTAATCTGGATTAACAGGAATCAATTTAGAAGGCAGAGAAGACAAAGGATATGTCAGTGACTCACAATACATTTCCACTCCAGCATTTGCTAAAGACCACAGGACACCAATGAGCTGCTTGTTTTTCTACTACTTTTGTTCTCCCATTCATTTTGTCTGCATTGTCTGTATAAACACAATTCATGCCTCAACATCTTGAATGAATTACCTATGACATCAAATGCATTCACATCACAGACACAGTCAGTGCAAAGCTATGAAATGTGTATTCTGATGTAGTTATAATGTTGTTTTCCCCTTCTTCTACTGCCTCAGTAGTACCTTACAGGAACTTGGAAACAATTGCCATAAAATCTTTATACATTTGTAAGGTTCTTTGTTTTAGTATCTTTTACAGAAAAATTACTTCTAAGTAGACCCGTTGCAAATCTAGGAAAGCACATGGCTGCTCTGTGAAGTTACTTTTGACAGCAGAAGCATTTGATCCTTTTTATTAATAACTGACCACCATCAAGGTGTCTAAGAAAGGTTATGGAAGCAGTGGGCCACAGTCACAACCAGTCATTCTGTGCTCTGACACAGTTCTTTAACCACCAAATGGAAATCTTATCTCAGAATGAAGATATGATAAGGAATCTTAAGTGCCAAGATACACTGAAAGAAATAAGCAAGTATAAGTTTGGTTCATTTGCAGGCATTTCCCCATTTATTAGTTTAAAGAAGACAACACTCATTAAAATCCCCTGGTTTCTTTTTCTTTCTCCCCCTTTAGGCCTTGCAGACACTATTTGCCTAGGCTTACCGTGACCACAGAGATGGCAGCTCTTCTTGTAAATCAGTGTTAAACTCTTCAAACACTTTCTGTGCTTTCTGAAATTCTTCTTCTGCCTAAACCAAAATGAAAGAGGGTGACTTCTGCAATCACTATGACAAAGCAAAACCTCCCAAAATCGGATTTGCACATTTATTTCGTGGGTCTTTTACAATGTTAATAATAAAGAATGTAACTGAGTCCCACACATAAAGGCCAACACAGGACTTACTGTCGCTTCAATCTCATCAAGAGAGGAAGTTAGGGCTCAGAGGCTGAGTGTGTCCTCCAAGTGCACCAAAATACCCAATATACATTCATGATTAAGGATATCATTATTTCCCTTTCTGAGAGGGGAAAAAGAAGAGAAACTTTATGCTCTGGCTCTGCACAGAAACAAATCCCTCTCCAAGCTCCCCAGTTTTTCTGCCAGCATCTGTCCAATTGCGGTACCTTGGTAATTCTGCCTTCATCTTTTCTTTTTGAGCTCTGCAGGGCTTCTAGATGATGCCTTGCACTGTCATAGTCCACTAGCTTTCTGCTTCGTTTTGCAATGCGAGTCTGTACATAGGGAGAAATGAAAGTCACCATAAACAGCCCTGCTTTAAAAGATATTTTACTCAGGTTGTCATTTAAGTTTCTGATAGATTTTTAGTCTCCCTTATCTGCTGTTAGTATCTGAGCTACAATATCATTCAGGAACACAGAAATGGTGAGAGACAAACTAATCACCTTATTTTAAATAAGGAATTCATTTACAGATGGTTTGGAAGAACTTCTTCCTTATATCCAATCTAAACTTCCCCTGTTTAAGTTTTAACCCATTACTCCTTGTCCTATCACTACAGTCCCTATTGAACAGTCCGTCCCCAGCATCCTTACAGGCCCTCTTCAGATACTGGAAGGCTGCTATGAGGTCTCCATGCAGCCTTCTCTTCCCCAGGCTGAACAGCCCCAACTTTCTCAGCCTGTCTTTGTACAGGAGGTGCTCCAGTCCCCAGATCATCCTCGTGGCCTTCCTTCCTCTGGACTTGTTCCAACAGCTCCATGTCCTTTTATGTTGAGGACATCAGAACTGCATGCAATACTGCAGGTGAGGTCTCACGAGAGCAGAGTAGAGGGGCAGGATCACCTCCTTTGACCTGCTGGTCATGCTCCTTTTGATGCAGCCCAGGATACGGTTGGTTTTTGGGCTGCTAAGCCANCAGGTGAGGTCTCACGAGAGCAGAGTAGAGGGGCAGGATCACCTCCTTTGACCTGCTGGTCATGCTCCTTTTGATGCAGCCCAGGATACGGTTGCTTTCTGGGCTGCAAGTGCACACTGCAGCCAGCTCATGTTCATGTTCTCATCGACCACCACCCCCAAGTCCTTCTCCACTGGGCTGCTGTGAATATTTACCTGCTATAATCCTTTTAAAACTAAACAAAAGTCTTTTGATAAATACCAACTTTACAAAGCTATGTATTACATGCAAATTCGACATGCGGACAGGGCATAGGGGCAGTCTGGTTTACAAGCAAGTTTGAGACTGAAGTAACTATAGGATTTTTGTATTACTTTTTAGTTTGGTCCCTGCTGTAAGTGACAAAGGGGATGACTGTGTGATATCTACTCAATTATAAATAACCCCAAAGAATTTCTAGCTATATCCATACTGTCACAGTCAAATATAAAGTTATCTACCTCTCGCCTGTAATGATACCCACACATTTCATTTGGCAACCATCTCCCTGGACTGTATGTACACCAGACAGGCATATGGGAGAGGCCAGAATCTGTGTAACAGTCTCTCCTGATGTGTATTACAAAATCTTTTCATAAATAATTAAAAGATAGGAATCATGGCTTACTTAAGAGAAAGATATTCAGATACCCACAGGTGCATCTAGCCAATACAGAAGTCCTGCTTTTCATGCAATTTGTCTGGCATTTTAACAGCTGAAGAGCTTAATGTGTCCCTGCTGAAGGTGGTGAGAACTCTCTCGCAACAAATAAACCGGAGCAGGAAGAAACATCTAAGTTTTATCTATAAAGGCTGATTTACTTCCAAGTACTACTGCATGAAAAATATCTTTGTTCACTTGGAAAATCAGTGCAGCCTAATGTCAGGGATTTACTTACAGAACTTCTTTTACACTGCAGAAGGAATGACTTCGACTTCCCCCCCACTTTTTATTTCTCTTTGCTTGTAATCTCATTTGCTAATTATCTTATGATTCAACAGTAATTTTACAAATTGTCCTTTATAAGAAATCATTACTTTACCTTGATATCAGGAAATTGTCCTAGATATGTATCCAATGTCAACAATGACCCATCCACCAGTTTTTGATGGAAGTCTTCCCAAAGTTCATCACACTTCTGTAGAGGCAGAAAAGAGAAAAATGTGTTTAGAAGCTTTGTTTCACTCCCAAAGTAGGAGAATGCAAAAGTAATTGGTAGAGATTATTCTTTCTGAGGTTTTACTATGTACTTTATGGCAATAAATCATAGTGCAATTATAAGGTAAATGAAAAGGAATACTTTGACACTGCAGGTTTTAATTCACAACAATATCAGATGAAGCTTAATAATTAGTTTGTGTTTTCACTTTCAATGAGTAACTGCTATAAGAAAATAAGGACATCATGGATTCACATTCTCCTTCATGGTTTCAGGTCCCTGACGGTCAACAACACAGAACCTGAAGCTGCCCTAGTTCTTATACCTAAGTGTGTTCACTGATGATGAGCCTTCCTTACAGAGAAAAGTAGTACAACTAAAAGTAGAAAAGTAAACAGAACAAAGTAAAAAACAAAGCAGGTTTCCCATCAATGACAAGGATTTGTAAGCTTAGCTTTACCAGGTCATTTTTAAAATAAAAGCTGTACAGACCTACCCTAGAACTGTCTTTCTAGCCCACAAGTTTTGTGCCATTAAGGGACATGTGATGAAAAGGCTGATGCACAGACAAGAACTCAGCCTCACACTGCTAGAGAGCTGGGATGTCAGATATGAAATGTGCCAACATCCTTAGGTGGAGGGAAGCTAAAGGTGGGGAGCACTGCTCTGCAGGGCTGTTATCCTTACAAGTCCAGAAAGCTATTCCCTAGTATTCATTTAATCATGAGCTACTATAGGGCATATTATAAATGCTGTGTAATGCTAGCATTCAGTTCATTCATATTCTACCCTAATAGAGCCCCTAATTAATTATTACAAGCTATTAATCATGCTTAAAAGAAATACCTCACTTATTAACACAATATTTAATCACAGTGTTCTACAGAACAGCACAGCATTAGATCATAGCAAGCAACTGCCACTCTTGTGCATTTGCCTTTGTATCTTGCTGATATATATTTTGGACAAATTAATACCATGGAGATTTTCTGAATGCTAATGGACTCAAGTAACATTGCTTCAAGCCATCATCTTTGGTACCATACAGAATAAGGTTATCTGTAAAGGGTCCCTTTTGGAATGATCCTTTATATCCCGGACTGCACAAACGGATCACCTTTTCACTCTAGGATGAGTGATGTATAAATCTACATTTGCAATTATACAGGAGGAAAAATCAGAGATTTTGTCATATTGCCACATGAGTCTCTTACTGAGAAGATATGTCTCATATTTGTCCCTATATATTTGTCCCTGTGATTAAAAACCAAATTCTAGTCCTTTCACAGAGAATTACAAATTTATGAGTGTAAAACCTAATGGTCTACAAATACAAGATGAGGTGCTACAGCAAGACGCAGCAGGAGATCTTCCAGCTGTTTTAACTAAAACAATATAAATGGTGTGGTATCTGAACTTACATAGTTTAGAAGTTGGGTGCTTTTAAAATCAAAACCATGACATGCCTTCAGCAGCAGAGAAGGGTAGAGGAAGGCAATCAGAGAGAAGAAAAGCAATCACGCAGATTTGGGAAGACTGCTCTGTCTTCCACTCTCTTGTTAATTATATTATGCAGGAGGCCTTGCAAACTGAATGCCAGGTGCTTGAAAGCTGTGCTGATAACAGTTTGCACTTTCTTGTCACCACCAGCACATCTGCTGACAGATTTCCCCCAGAATTCAGGCTGTTTAAGCAGGCAATTCAGAGCACCTCAAGTCAAATTCCTGCCGTGTCCTTTAGAAAAGACAGTTCCTTCTAATCGCTGAAAGAAGCAAAAAAGGCTAAACTGAATCGTGCCCTGCAGCCTTATTTGCCCTTAAATTCCAAATTTTTGTCAAAGAGCGTCCTGTCATATAGCCTGTTTAGTGCCACTGACTCAACAGCTGCTATATAGCACATGATGATAAAGCAGACTTTATAATTTTTAACATTCAGTTGAATTGAGAATCCTGACTGTAAAACTGCATGTGAGATACCTTGTACAGCCTTGTCAATCAGTTGCTATTACTACCAATTCTGCCCACACTGGTGCTGACCTCAGTGGGAGCTTATGTCACCTAGTTCATAAAATAGACATTGCAAATGCAGCATCTGGTCAGCAGGAGGTGCATTTCACAAGACCAGTAACTGCTCAGAAAGCAGGACTTAACATGCAAGGAAGAATTAAGGGTGATTTCAGATGTACAGTTCTCCTACACAGCTTATATTAATCGATTTGCAGACAAAATACATTTCTCCCCACACATCTTACCTCTCCAATCATTTTCACATCTTCTCGTCCGTACCAATCTGGCTCATACACTTCGTGAAGAGACTCTGTGAGCTTCTTTGAAGCATCTTGCATCCCTGTAATCAGACAGAAGGAGGAACGTGTAACTGCGAACTACAAGAAACAGTTCCTAAATATCTATATTTTGACCCAACATATCCATTATACTATTCTTACTGGCATATTTAGAATACTTTTTTTCATGAGCTGAAACGAAGCTTTTATTTACACACAGCTCCCTCAAGTCAACAAGAAATGTCCTCCACAGAAGGATAAATCCATATATATCCAAGGATACATATGGTAGAATATACATGGGAACATATACAGGAGTATATGTGGGGAAAAAAGTTTCTACTAGATTAGGGATTTCTTTTTCTGTTCTTAACTAAATATATCTGAACATGAATAACAGACTGGAGAGTAGTCCTGCTCACTAGAGACTACCCAGTGTAATACCCAACTGAAAGACTCACTGAAAAGACAATCAACTAGCAACCTGCCTTTGGTTATTCTCAGCTTTTCCACCCTACAAAACAGTTTCCCACCTTGTTCATAATGAGTATCACAGCAACCTCTGTGGAAGAGGTGGCATTTCCAGGGTGGCACATTAAAAATGGAAGAGATTCATCAGAACTGCTGGCTATAAAAATGGATTTAGGAGAAAAGCTAAAAGAGGTCTGCACTAAATGAAAGGGTTCCCCCTAATGAGGGAGGTCACACACAGGTAGAACAGAACTCGGGGTTTTCTCTCTTTCTTTTCAAAGCTATTTCAGTCTCAGGACCTTTCACATGTAAAGCAACAAAGATTGAGCTTGTTATTCTTGTACCCATGGTAACAATGCTGACCTAAGGGTATATTCATAATGAAGCAAAGAACTGGCAAGAGCTGAGACAGTGACTAGGGAAAATTTATGCCTGAACATGGGAAAAGTGCTGTAACGGACCTGGTTTTACAAAGAATTATTATCTTGTCTCATCACCCAGTTGGTTTATAAGCATTGGAGCCCAGCACCTATTTATGCTTGCAAAGGGGAGGTGTCCACAGAGAAGCGTGCTAAGCCAAACTGCATCAGTCACCTTTAGCGCACTTGTTACCACAAGTGAAACAAGAACAGGGACTACTGATGGGTTAGCATTCTGTAATACACAGAGGAACGGGCTTAAATGTAAAGCAGCTTCAATGATATTATGAGAAAGAACCTACATTTATGTTCAGTGAGATCAGTTTGACACCAGTGAATAAATTACTGCCCTCAGTGAAGGCACTGGGGTTTGCCTTTCCATTTTGATGGAGCACCAATAAGTTAGATGTTGAGACCAAACTGGTCTCGCCTAGCATGCCAAGAGTTGTCAGTTGCTCAGAATTGATAGTTTTAAAATCACAACTTGATTTCAAATTCTTCCCAAAATCTCAACAGTGCTGCTGGGGTTTTTGTACTTAGCATTAACTTTCAAAAAGAAAACCCCCTATTTTTTTCTCCAGCCAAAGTCTGCTGCAGCACATCTATGCTGTCTTGAAATCATCTCTAGCATGATCTTCAGATTTCATTGCTCGGTGGCTGAATTTAGGAATAACATTGATATTTCTGTTCTCTGCACATAGAAAATGTCAGAAAGATGAGAATTCATGTGAAACTTGAGGGTTTAGAAAGGCAGACTTGACCTAGTCAGTAGCTATTCCACCATGGACTCCAAACCACACATTTGAGATATGACAGGAAAATAACTACAATAATGCACACTTCCTAATATAAAAATAGTGGCCTATGGAATGGGTAGGAGAGGAAGAAAGATACTCAAGGAGCTTAAAGTAGATGGCTATTCTCAGACCTTGCATACAAAGGAGAGAATGGCATGGGAAAGAGGCAGAAAACGTACAAAGGAAATGCTGGTGTTCACAGGGTACAAGCTTTCACCCTTAAATCAAAAGGTGCTGGGCCAAAACAGAATATTTGATCTCTTCAGGGATTATCTTGGTGCTTTTTAACAACAGAGCTCAGCTCAAAGAATTGGTATAGCACAAGAACTCAAGATGCATTTCTTCCTTTCCTCCTTTGTTTTTAATGCTTAGGACGACATATCACCAGCTAAGGAAATAAATAAATAAATGAAGGGACTTTCTTTTTTTTTTTTTTTTTTCCTAAAAAAATGCAGATTACAGTAAAATA
>NDXB01009560.1:0-36203 GCA_002631895.1 Agapornis roseicollis
TTATGGCAGGGGGGTTGGAACTAGATGATCTTAAGATCCTTTCCAGCCCTAACTATTCTATGACTATTCTATAAGGAGACAAAGGGCAAAAAGCAGCCAGTGCAGTAGTCTCTGCAAGTTAACACACTTGATTTCTTAGAACTAAAGTTGCCCAGTTAGAGCTCCCTGACTCATGTTCAGACCCTGACAAATCTTCCTGTAGCAGTTTAAGACATTATCATTCCACCTGTCCTCTATAACCTTCCCTGGAAAGATAAATTCTTCATAAGGAATATGTCTGAAGACAGTGACCTGTGAACTGGAGTGGGGCCATGTACTGCCTTCAGCTGACTCTGCTGGTGACAGAGATGCTCTGCCATGGCTGTGGTGGAGGCATGGTGCTGGGCAGCCCTCAGCTCCCCAAAGCTCATCTGCTGTAACCTGACCAATGAGGACATTTCAGCTCAGCTACCACCACTCATCACAGCTGTGTCAGTATTTCACAGGCAGGAAAGCTGGTTTAGTGCGTTTGCAAATGAGAAAATAAATGGAGTTTATGAATGAATTTACTGGCTGCTAATGTATATATGATACCATGTACAATCCTAAATTCAGAAGGGGCAATACTGCTAAGTGTGAGTGGGGGTATCTGGCATTTTTAAAAGTGCCTGTTCAGTGTTCATTCTGGTAAACAGGATTACACTCAGACAAAAATCCTATTCATCATTAAAATAAGTTGTATATGATTTTTCTCTTGAGACTACCCAAAGGCATTGGACTCCACTGAGAGTCACCTGAAATGGAAAATACTGATGAAGAGTGTGTGTGTGAGTGTGCATGTACAAATATGTCCTACCAGAAAATATGCACAAACCAGTATATTACAAATATGTTACACTATTTTTAAGAGTTATTTCTGAAGGCCAAATTATTTCGTTCCTATATTTGTTGAAAAATACTCCTTTTTACATTTGAGGTACAAGGGTCAGGTATCAGTTTGGAACAGTTTATGGCACCGAATTGTACAAGGGTGCATAACTTGACTCATGCACAGTTTTTCCTTTTGTCTGTGAACATCAAATAGCTACTTTTCCTTTCATTTTAAAGAGAACGTTTATGTATTAAGATGACTGAATACTGAATCTTATCTTAGCTGCTGTTATAAAGATGAAAGCCAAACAAAAGATGATATATTACTCTTAAAAAATGTCTTTCTGTAGTGCCAGGAAGTCCGGACTTTTGTTAATCTTTCTTATTACTCTTCTGAAGAGAGGGAAAATAAATAATACATTAAAAATATGTAGCATGTCATGAAATGGTTAGTTTTCGAATTTAACTTCTCTTGTCTTTGTAAACAAATTAAAGTTCCTTTCTCTTGTATAACAGATCTGAGCTATCTTGCTTACATTACAGTAATAAAAAAATAAATCATTAGTACTTTTATGTAGACATACAATAGAGTCTATAACTATTTGTCTGTGAATATTTGCACCTATCTAAGTAAAGTGAAATGTAAAACTTGGATGTAATCCTTTAATATATTAAAGTAATAAACTGATATTGT
Organism: Agapornis roseicollis; assembly: GCA_002631895.1. Lineage (NCBI taxonomy): Eukaryota > Metazoa > Chordata > Aves > Psittaciformes > Psittacidae > Agapornis > Agapornis roseicollis. Next base: position 1,544 of record NDXB01009560.1, read on the forward strand.
GTTTTGTGGGTAATAAAGCAGAAACATGCATGAAGTATAGCCTCAGAAAATAAATTAGGGTATTCTATATACTCAAAATAGTGGTTTATCTTCCAGGGTGTGCATCTTCCATTCCTGCATGAAGGAAGTAATTAAAAAGAAGGGACTAAGTAGAGACTAAGAGTGGGAGAAGAGGGAATGCTATGAAGAACAGACCAGAAGAAGGGAAAATGTGTCACTACAATAAAAGGATTCCTAGAAAGATACTTTGAACATAAAACAGAGACTACATGAGCATTCCTGTATGGTGTGGGGTGGTTTGGAGGGTTTTATTTTTATTCTTTGGGAAAAATTCTACAGCAGTTTCATCTTTTTAAGATGTTGTGGACACACATATGAGTAAATCTCCTGTAAGGTCTAGACTAGGGCCAATATCCTTGTACATAGTTTTTAGCCTTACATATCCATCTATATCTATAGCCACCTGACTTGCTGTCTGTCTAGCTATGTTAATCTTTTATGACCCAAACACAGCTGCAAGTAAGGGGTGGTTGATGATCTGTGGATTGCAATGATCAAAATTATCTTTTTCTGGTTGATTTATGCCTTTTGGAAAACAGTGACTCAAAACTCAAAATAGGCATTAAAGGATGCCCTACTATACTTCTGAAAGTGTTTGTTTGGGTTTTGTTTTTTTTTTTTTTTTANTTACATATCCATCTATATCTATAGACACCTGACTTGCTGTCTGTCTAGCTCTGTTAATCTTTTATGACCCAGACACAGCTGCAAGTAAGGGGTGGTTGATGATCTGTGGATTGCAGTGATCAAAATTATCTTTTTCTGGTTGATTTATGCCTTTTGGAAAACAGTGACTCAAAACTTGAAATAGGCATTAAAGGATGCCCTACTATATTTCTGAAAGTGTTTGTTTGGGTTTTGTTGTTTTTTTTTTAACTTTCAATTGGCTCTAAAGCAAGTATAGAGAAGTAAGCTGTCTGTAAAAGTTGATAATATAGATAAGGTAACCAAGGCGAGGCAAATCCTACTCTTTGAACACTCAGGGAAAGCAGATGTCTAATACCAAAATGCTGTTAATCTACTAGACAAAAAAAACCCCAAAACATAGCCAGATGCAAACTATTGATGCTTACAGATGCATAGCTGAGATGTAGAACTATTTCTCTCATGTTAAGTCAAAACAACAAGTTATTTTCTTTCCTGTTTTCTAGAATGATTACAAGAAATTGTCTATGCAATGCAAGGATTTTGTAGTTGGACTCCTTGATTTGTGCAGAAATACAGAAGAAGTGGAAGCTATTTTGAATGGTGATGTAGAGATGAGCCATAGTAACGGAGAGCACGGTCGCCCCAGCCTTAGCCGCCTAAAACTCGCCATTAAGTATGAAGTTAAAAAAGTAAGCAATTTTGTTGACCAAGCATACAAATCATAATAGTGGTATTAAATTATGCTATTATTAAATGTTTATATTTTGGTAGCCAATAACACTAGATTTTGCCCAGAAAAAGTTTATGTTTAATTATCCTTAGATGGAAAGTAATAGTTTGTGATGGAACACAGGGTCATTAAAAAATAGATACTTAATTAAAGAATTTACTGTTGCTGAAAGCACATGTCTGCATGCTGGGATTATGCTCATCAAAAAACTTTTTCTTATACCTTGTTAGTGCTCCTCTGAATATGAGCTTGAGTTCTTGCTATTCTAGCAATCTTAATGTACTTCATGTAGGTGTTATTTTAATAGAAGATTTTCTGAAAGCAATACTTTTTTTGTGCTCCCTTTCTTTGTTACAGTTTGTAGCACATCCAAACTGCCAACAACAGCTTCTTTCAATCTGGTACGAGAATTTGTCAGGTTTACGGCAGCAGACCATGGCAGTGAAGTTCCTGGTTGTTCTTGCTGTTGCGGTAGGACTGCCCTTCCTTTCCATGGCTTACTGGATTGCTCCTTGCAGTAAGGTCAGTCTCTGAAATCTTGTAATGGCATTTTATTAACTCCTGTATCATCTGTATGTTGATTCCAGTCTGGCAGAGACAAAGCATGACTATAAATTATTTAAATAATACTGTAGAAATGTGTTATTTTAATGGAAGAAATGTGTTATTTTAATGGAATGGCTTCAAGAGTGCATGTTAGGACAATCATAATTAAGACAGGTAAATGTATTATGTTAAAGGCTGTGTATATTAAATTAAATTACAATGACTGAGCAAGAGTTGCATTGTAGAAATTGTACTTCAAAAACAGAGTGAAACCATTCTTTATTTTATTGTTGCTGTAGTAGGCAGATGCAAAGGATCATTTCCCATTGATTCAGAGATAGGGTAAGTTCGGGCTGTGGGTTGATTCCAGTTACCTCAAGGCAATTTTATTTTTTATTATTAAAAATTAATAGATAAGTCACTAAAATGTGAGTGCCAGAAGTTAGAACAATCATCATCAGTTTAACTGTTGATTTGTCAAGACAGTGTTAATACTTATTATCAGGAGGTTTTTAAAGCAGTAACACAGCCTCCCTTGCCTCCATTTATAATGAATGCACAGGCTGGATTTGGATGCTATCACTGTGTCTGTTTTGAATGGTATATAAAGTATGGAAAACCTTTCCACTGAAGAGGGATTACAGTCTCTGACCTTTCTGAACTTTATGTTGAATCTCTGTTTTATTTGGTCACAATCAATTTTAAATGGACACTGATAGAAAATTCCCTTGATAATATATTAGGGAGAACAAAAGGGATCATGTAGGATTTATTCAATGGCTTACAGTATAGCACCCATGATTTTAGCAGGTTGAATCCTGTACACATGCGGTGATTCCAAGGGAAAAGGAAGGTTGAAAGGGAGGACTGAGACCTTTGTGTTGTTTTGGATTGGTTTGGTTTGGTTTTTATTGTTCTCTGAGAGGCAAAAAGTGGGCCTTTTTTGTTTTGACATGCTTTCCATTTATTTCAGTCCTGACAATAAAGATCGGTTATATGATTTTCACTTCTGTGTATAGCGACTAGGATTTTTATGAATGCTTTTGTCTTACAACATGCCTTGAGATTGAACGTACTTCAGTAATTGCTTTTCAGCTCTAGCAGTGACTATTTGTCATTTTACTTTTTCCAATGATTTATTGTCTCTTAAAGTAGTTTTGAACCATTGTGCCTTCTGAATAAAGCTATCTCAGAGTACCTTTTTAAAGTCAAGGTTCAAAGGACAACATCCTTTAAGGTTCCACTTCCTTTGTCACTATTTAATTGTCTCTGTGTGTGATATGTATGTTGAATGCTTTTTGTTTCATTACGTTCTGCAAATACAAAATCTAATCCACCTTTTTTTCACTAGTTTCCACTTCTTACCTTGTGCTTCACTCATACCTCAAATTTTGCTTCTTCTGGGTTTTGAAGACAAAAGTATTCACTCTTTGATTTCAGGATAGGATGGCTCCAGTATGGGACATGGTCTGTATCAGCAGAGTCTATTCTGTGTATGAATAGATGGAATTTTATAAATCTCCTCTCCTACTGAGATTAAGTACCCATTGTTTTTCCAGGTTTGGCACTGTAGGGCACAGTGACAGAAGAGTGAAAGTACTCACAGTATTTGTGGGGAAAATAACAGTTTGCAGTGGAGTTATTGTGACACATTTCTTTATATTCTGAGAAAGGCAAGAATATCTTTACAATATTTGCAACATCTCTGTCAGTTACCTATATAGCTGACCAGTTTTATGCTTAGGAAAATGATAACTTGAGCTTGGACCACAGATATTGAATTGAGAGTTTCATATCTGAAAGAAAATTCATAGAAATATGTGGACAAAATCCTGTTGTTTTGACAGGAATTCACTAAGATCAGATGCTGAAAGGTATTAAAATTGCCTCTTATTTGAGTTTCAGCTAGCAATCCACATGGAGGCACTTCGAAGTTATGTGACCTGTTTGCTCTGCATTTCTAATTGGTAATTCAGTGCAACAACTGACATAATTAACCCTAAACCTCTAGAATACTATTTTGTTACATGACATTTTGAAAGAGTAAAAACTCTTTTCAGTTATCTCCAAGACCCTGTAATGTCTATGATATTCAGCAGTAATTAATAATAGAATTTAGGATTTTAGTTTCATGAATTTGTAATTCACTCAGCCCCTGGCCAAGACGAAGGATCTGATTTGAAATTGTGTCTTCTTTCACTGTTCCCAGCCACCCGGGGTTGGCATTTCTAAAAAAATAACTTGGTACATTCCTTCGTGTTTTCTAGAAGCATATTCTGAGGGTTAGACGTATTCCTCTTTCACACTGTGGTAGAGGAAAAGAAATTGAACATTATGTCCAGTATATGAGGAGCTAGGAAATGTTTTTCCTAAGAAAGTATAAGTATTATCTCTTTTTTGTTATCAGGCCTTTTGTCTTTTGTGACAAGTGTGCTACATAAAGTCCTATTATATCATTTCTGTATCAATACCATACTCCATGATATTATGATACTGATTGTTTCTGCGTAGTCACAAGGGGAAATAATGTGAATCACTGACCCAGTCCTCAGCAATTTCAGGTGACCCTATATACAGACAGACACATGTTGAAGTATCCACAGTGTAACTAGTACATATCTTGTCCTAAACCAAACCAATCTACAAAACACTCTCCAAAACTCTATAGCAAACCAAAGACTATAGCGCAATGGATCAGAAACCAGAAAAAAAACCCAAACAAAACAAAACCCAAACCCACTTAAATTACAGAATGAGATCAAAGCATTTAGAAGACCATGTCTTGATCTGCATGCCTTTGTCTGTGAAATGGGAGGAAATTTATTATGTCAAAATGCACAGTGAAAATGTATTAAGGAGGGACTCTAGCTTATAGAAGAGTCCAAACTTGCAAGATTATGGCCTTGGCTTTACACATTGTTTTTAATTTCCCTGATTCGTACTTTCTGACCTATCCTTCTCTGTAAAAAGATGGGGAATTTTAAGTGTCATTTAAAGATTTTATTGGATCACTGTTACACGGCAATGTCATAATAGCTTCCAGCGTTTGTGTTATCAGTTCAACCATAGTCAATCCTACTTCCAGGGAGATTTTAGTACGTGTACGTAAAAAATTATTTTTGTCTCTTTTGAGGGGTGGAAGGGAGGGCACTGGTAGTTCAGTCTTAAATTTTCTATTCTTTGATCAAGGCATATATTAACATTAACTTCTTCAGTATCTTTTCTTGTTTTCTGGGCATGTCTCTTTCTGGCATCTTGTCTCCTAACCCATCTTCATTTGTGAACACAAGAATAATGCATTTAAAAGGACACTGTCAAGGTACTTCATCATTTTGCAGCTCTGTTTTATTGTGTGTTGTTTATGACTGTTCCTTCCTAGCTTGAAATAAAATCTTTCCCATGATGGTTACCTGTTCTTTTTGCGGTTCAAGCAAAATAATTGATTGTTGAAGTTAATCTTATGAGGCTGATGGAATATTTTATCTAATAAAAGATAAATTAGTTTTATTGAGTGAGAAAAGTAATGAATGGCATGGGTTTGCAAAACAATATAATAGAGAAAGAAGATCAAATTTTGTGCCTGCTAAACTTGACAGTGTTCCTTTAACAGTATTCTCTTTTTACATTTGTCTAGTTCTCTTATTGGTACTTGGTATTTGTATTTGAGACCTTAGAATCCCATACTTGGCTGTATCTTCTTATACTGTGTTTGTGTAAAAGCTGACTGTAAGGTCAGAAAAAAATCTGACTTTGATATCAAAACAAGTGTAGCAAAAATATGAATACAAATAACTTATCTTTGTGCTTTCCCCTCCCTTTTCCAGACCACAGATTGTTATATATTTCAGCTGAGATCCATGACACTTGCTTTCAATTCCTTCCAGGGAATTTTGGCAGAGATACTGTCTTAATCTAATATTGAAAAGTATTTTTCTGCAGCTGCTAACCAAGTGAGCAAGCTGAGACTTTTACTATCAATACAGGCACTCTCAAAATAAATAATTTCTAGAAGTTCAGCCTTGTGTGAGCTTTATAGAACTTCAGTTTTTTAAGTGTCTCTCTAAACCATTTTAAATTTGTTCTTTATTGTTCTTAATTATTATTAAAGTTGTTCATATTAAAAGAGTCAGGAAGGAAATGAAGACCCTATACGGAACTATAGACATGACCTTTTGAGGCCTCATGGATTTTTTTTTTCAAGGGAAAGTAAGTTGGGAAAACTGCACAATAATTGTGCTGGGTATCACGTCAGTAAGGAAACAGAATTCTTTAGTCACAATTCACTTCTTGTGATGATTTAATGTTTTTAGTATAAAAATCTCATTGTCTTTGTTGCCATATAAAGATGACTAGCGTGTCAGAAATTCAACAACTATAATACATTTTTCTCTTGATTACCTATAACAGACATAGATGCCCCGAAATAATTACAGATTTATTTCAAAACTCTGAGTTAAAAATGCATGTATGGTGAAACTGGTAGATTTTCCTTCTGAAAAGAGAAAATAAGTAGAAACTTCTAAAGGTGACTGTCAGTATGGCATTATAGTAAACAACTTTTTCCAAATATTTGTTCCTGTATGCTATTGAAATACATACTTATCTGTGTTACTGTTCTTTTCTATTCATTTTTGAAGAAGGCAATGCAATATCCTTGTGTTTCGTAACCTCTGTTGCAGCTGGGGAGGATAATGCGTGGACCATTTATGAAGTTTGTAGCCCATGCAGCCTCTTTCACCATTTTTCTTGGTCTGCTTGTCATGAATGCAGCTGACAGATTTGATGGCACCAAACTTCGACCTAATGAAACAACAGGCAATGTAAAACAGCTATTTAGGATGAAAACATCATGTTTCTCATGGATGGAGATGCTCATTATTTCTTGGGTAATAGGTAAAAAGTTATTTTCACTTAAATTTGTCTTGTTATGATTTCAGTGAAGCTGGATCCAATTTAATCCTTTGCTATTAATTTTATGTGTAAACATTGCAACAAAGGAAGTTTGTTCACCTGGCTGCATTCCCACATAGGCCTCCTATTTTTTACTGAATGTCAGTGGGATTCACATGGCCTCCTATTTTTTACTGAATGTCAGTGGGATTCACATGTGCCTAGTTAATCACAACCATTCAGGTTAGAGACTCGGGTGAAATCTACATTGTCTCAATATGAATATATTCAGTTTTATAACTATCAAAGGAAAGTGTCTGCAAGTTTTTGGTTTTGTTTTTAGCCAGGCTGTGTCAGCCCCCAGGGGGTAGGATTTCCACATCTTGGTCCAAGCTTTTTGTGTCCAGTTGTCTCTTTCTTTTTCTCTTGTTTTGCAAGCATGCCAGCAAAATTGACAGCGTGTAGCTGGATGTGTTATTGACAAAAGGGAAGAAGAATATAACCCCAGAACTTTCAGTGGTAGATTTCTTTCCCAAAATAGGGATGAAATTAATATTATGAATAGTACTCTGAGCTGACCTGTTCAATTTGGTAATGTAGTACTATTCAGCATCAGAACTTGACCCTAAGCATATACCCTCAAAAATATTTTACCTGTCTCATTCTTATTTACAAGTCCAATACCATTTATACCAGTGGACCACATATTTTAAGGATCTGGGATCTGCTTGTTAGTTAAGACAGTAATATGGAAGAGTTAAATTCAAGCTAAGTAAGTTTTTATTCAAAAATATTTTGCTCTTATGAGCTCTCTGTGATTGAAATGGGAGCCATTTGTACGGCAACTGATTCTTAGAGCTTTGAAATACTGACAATCTTTATTTATTTCATCATAAAACTATCTATAAAATAATATCATTGTCTATTATGGCACTTAGATTTCCAAATAGTCTATAAATATCAATGTTTTCATCTGATAATAACAGAGTAAATAATAATAATTTCCCAATTTGAAGTTCTTGTTTTCTAATTTAATCTTATTTATTTCTCTGTTGTTCATAAGATGGTTTATGAAAAAAATGGTTCAATGCATACAGATGTAGCATTGAATTTAGTTACTGTAATTAACATTATTGTTGTTCTTATATGAAAACGATGAAAAGTTCCTTCATACAATTTGATAAATGCAAAAAAATAGTGACATTGTTTCAATCCATTTTTATATTGTCTCTCTTTAGAATCCTATAGATGTAGTTCAAGACTAAATAAATAATATCTTGAAAAGGACAAGGATTTGCTCAATAAAAAAGATGCCATAAACTAATACTGTACTCCTATATTCTATTGTTAAAGGGAAATTATTAGGAATCACATACCTGTTCCCTGTTGAAGAAGCATTAGGTCTGGTTCATACTTTCATGATGGTTTTTCACATGTATTTGCAATTGCAGTAAAAGAGACTGTACTCAAGGTATTCTGAAAATAAGGAAATGTGAGTTCTCCTATCAGTTCTAGCACTGCTAGATCATATCAGAGCATTTCTGCTCTTCCCCTCTCCTCCTGTCTCTGTAACAGATGGTAATACTCATATCCCATTATTCTTTTTGAGACCTTTTGTAGTTGTACAGGAAAAAAGCAATATGAAAGATTTTTTTTATTGCTTATATGAGAAAGAAGGGTTGGGATGTATATGAATTGGCAGGTTCAAGGATTTGAGTTTGTGTTCAAACTCCCGCTGACCAAAATTGTTTCACATTCAACTCCAACTTGGAGCATATCTTATAGAAAATAATATATCAAATAAATGTAAAGATAAAAAAAACACACTGTTTTCTCTGTTCTGTCTTACAGGCATGATATGGTCTGAATGTAAAGAAATATGGTCTCAGGGTCCAAAGGAATACCTTTTTGAGTTATGGAATATGCTTGATTTTGGTATGTTAGCAATTTTTGCAGCATCATTCATAGCAAGATTTATGGCATTTTGGCATGCATCCAGAGCCCAGAACTTTGTTGATGCAAATATGAAAGATCTGACAAGTCCAACACTGGAGCCCAACATAAAATACTACACCTTGGGTGAGTTAATTGTACATGATTAAGATTTACTTAGATGATGAAGATGAATTGATTTTCTGCCAATAATTTAGATATACAGTAAATGGCTTCATAATTGCCATCCCTTCTCTTTCTCATCCCTATTATTTGATCACAGTTCTCACAGCTCATACATTTCTTTGAGGACTGTTCTAGACATCAGGGGTTGCAGTGATCTAAGACTGAAATAACCCCACTGTCATCCACCATTGTAAATATTATTATAACCCAGGTCATTTGATCTGCTCAGTTACACAGTGCTATCCTGCAGATACTTGCATTGGTACAACTGTAAATATGATGTATTGTAATGCAGGGGCAGAACTAAGCAAGGAGATGCAAGAACTTCTTAAACCTGTTTTGCCAACATAACTAATACTTGCCTTTGCTCAGAAACTTTTATATTATTCTAATAGTTCTCAATCCACTGTCTTTACCAATAAGAAATAAAAATGTTAATAAACTTGCTTAGAATATATGGGAAGTGTCTAGAAGATATTTTGCGCAAATGAGGAAAAATTAAGTTCTGTTTACTGCCATCTTTGATCTTAGTTACTCATGAAATCTGAGGTAAAGCTAACACAGGTGTGCCTGCTTATGTGGAAATGTGCAGTCTTTTGCCATACAGGCATTTTCTCATTTGAATAGAGTGTGTAACAGGCTTTGCAGTGAGGAGCTCAATAAACAAAACATGCACATACCTGCAGGAAACACACATCAGCTAACAAGGTATTGAAAATGCACCGAGCCTTGTGCCTAAAACGAGAGTAGTTTATTACATTGTCAGGGTACATGAATATTGGCATTGAAGTAAGTGCCTTGGAGAATATAATTTTCTGATGTACGTAAGGTCATTTTGACTAATGCTCAGCATCAAGGGTATGAATGTATTATAAAGCTGTACAAATAACTGACTTTTTATTAAATGGTTATGTGTTAATTAGCATCTCAGATTACTATTTTTCCAAATGGCAGCCATTTACTCATTTATTTTCCTGGCTTTACAGTAGAATAAACATGGATAGCAACATTCTCGGAGTAGAGAACCCATCCCAGCTTAACCTCTTCTCTTTGCCTGAAGCACAGTAATGAATTGAAGTGTCCCACATCATCAGGCAGTGCCTTAATCTCCAGCAAGGAAGTATTCTGGAGGATATTACTTTAGATTTCTTCCTCTGTCACTTTTCTGTAAATATTTCTCTAAGTACAGGTTTGAACCTGAATTCTGTCCTCTGCAGCTGAGTGTGTTTCCTGTCAAAGACCAGTGTCACATTCACTGACCAATCTGAAGGGTGTTCAAGTAATTTGCACAAAGTGGATTAGCTTCAACAGAAGAGATTGATAGAGATGACAATAGAAAAGGTGATCGAATGAGTGTTCAGTGTGTGCCCGAAAAGGGCCATAACTGTTTCACTATGAGTAAAAAGATGAAATAAATAGAAAAAGTACAGAAAAATTATTGCTCCCACAGGTTTAGAGTTTTGGAAGCCATTTAATGATTCTAGATCCCCACATCAAAACAATTTGGTTTGGGCATCTAAAACAAATCATATTTCTAATTTAATTTATTCAGTTGACACTGTAAGGTGAATTTTACTCAAATTCTCTAGCAGGCTGGGATTCAACTCCCAGAAAGTTACCTCAGTGATCTTACAGCCCACATTTAAAATCAGTGGAGATCTAATCAATACAGTCAGTGGACCTGTGAAATATTTTTAGTGCTACCTGGCTCAGTTCAGTTGGTTAAACATAAGTTATTAGCACTGTTTGAATCACCCATGGTTTCTTCCAGTTTTGTCCAATTGCTGTTTCAAAAAGACCTCCCATAGATCTGTACGGATATCTTGAAATGCTAACAGAAATTCTCATCTTTTGTTTCTAGCCAGAATAAACTGGGATCCATCTGATCCTCAGATCATATCTGAAGGCCTGTATGCAATTGCAGTAGTGTTAAGTTTCTCCAGAATAGCCTACATCTTACCAGCTAATGAAAGCTTTGGACCACTGCAGATATCACTTGGCAGAACTGTGAAAGACATCTTCAAGTTCATGGTGATATTTATCATGGTGTTTGTGGCTTTCATGATAGGCATGTTTAATCTCTATTCCTATTATCTGGGGGCAAAACAAAATGAAGCATTCACAACGTAAGTACAACTGATTAAACTATGATGATTGTGGGCTGGTTTTATGGAAAAACAGTTGCTTGCATTGTATGTATTAAGTTTAGTAATTGTTTTATAAGATTTGCATCTCTAAAACATTTGTCTTGGATTAAGTAGTCATTTTTTCTCTTGTTCTAATGCTTAAAGGATATATTTGAAATCAGAGCTTGAGCTTCTGATCCTAACAATACCATAATAAATTGGGAAAGACAGGCTGGGAAGCTGAGATATAGTTGCCCTTTATGTGACAGAGCAGCCAGGGATGGATGAAGAGCCATCATGTGCTTACAGGTCAGGACTAGAAGGCAGAACAGCATGGGTGATGTTGTAGTGGATGTCTGCTGCAGACATGATCAGAAAAGAAAAGCAGATGTGGCCTTCTTCAGACAACTGGAAGAAGATTCACACTCGCAGAATCTGGTCTTCACAGGGATTTTTAACCACCCTGATACCTGCTGGAAGGAAAGTACAGCAAGGCACAAGCAATTCAGGAGGTCTCTGGAGGGCATTGACAATAACTTTGTGACACATGACCAAGGAGCTAACGTGGAGAGGAGCTTTGTGACACCTCACTTTTACAAACAAGGAAGAACAGGTTGGCTATGTGAAGGCTGGGAACCCTGAGATTGCGCAGTTCAGGTTCCTGAGAAGAGAGAACAAGGCAAATAGCAGGACCACAACCCCAGCCTTGAGGAGAACAGACTTTGGGATTCATCTCATGGCATAAGGCCCTGAAGAGAAGGTCAGTCCAGCGAAGATGACTGATTTCCAAGAATGTCTTTTCAGTGCTCAAGATTGGTCCAACTCAATGGCAGAAAATCAAGCAGAGGTGTCAGGAGGCCTGTGTGGATAAAGAAGAGATAGGCTGGTTGTGATAGACCAGCTGGTTGCGATGCCAATCAGAAGTACTTTGAAAGGCTTGAGAAGTTAGCTGCAGGAACATTGGGAAGTTCAACATGAGGAAATGGCACATCCTACCCCTTGCAAAGAAGAAACCCGAGCATCAGACAGGCTGGGGCTGACCAGCTGAAAAAGAGTTTGGCAGAAAAGGAGCCAGGGGTCCCCATGGACAGTGAGACAGAAACATGTCCTTGTGGTAAAGCCTCCTGAGCTGCACTAGGCTCAGGATGCTCATAAAAAAACAGCAGTACCTCAGACCCTTTCACAGATGGACATATGTTAGATGGCCTGGCACTGCAATCTGTGATAGCACTCCATGCACAGGGCTTGTTCCCAGGGTTGTTCAAGGATTTCAGGACACAAGCTAGGGAGCTTGTGGGACAACATTCTGCCTGTGAGGGAGTTTAGCATGGGTACATCAGAGTGTAGCATAGCAGCTCCCTGCAGCACATGGAAGCAAGGTTGTATCTTCTATTATGTGCTGCTGACACCTGTAGTTGAAGCAGACTAATCGCTGCAGTGTGATACACATGAAAAAAACATTTGTAATTTAGTTCAGACAATTCTGTATAGTCTTACAGGTTAAAAACCCCCATAAATCTAATTCTTTTTTTAAAGACTGCCTCTCAATAGTTTCCAATGGCAATAACCAAGTCCATCTTGGGAGGAGAAAACATACTCCTTTTTTTCTCTTTTTTTCCCTTTCCATAGCTGCTCTTCTTTTCCCTCTCCACCCTAAAAATAGAAATTCTGAATTTACTGTCTTTCAGGGGTTATTTGGCATACATTTGTCATGCCTCCTCTTTCTAGCTGTGATTTTAAGATAAATCACTTCAATGGAAATTCATTCTTCTGTGTGCTCTGGGCTCTTGCCTGCTGTCATGATCTTCTAGCTATTGCTGTTACAAAGTATACTTAGTCAGGAAGCAAACTTGGCTAAGAGGGAAAATAGTGTTTCTTTTTTCAGTATTATTAGTTCACACAGTAGATAAAGCACCTAAAACTACAAAACAGTAAATTCACAAGAACTGGAGGGGGTGGGGTGGTGGTGTAACTTTTTTCTTCTTAACAATAACATGATAAAATCCAAAATTTGCTTTGCAATGCCACGTCTGCATTTTTAGACGTGGGGATCTGAGATCTCTTCATCAAAGCAAGAGAAAGTATGTCTTCAAACAGGTGGAGATCGATAGGAAAAGTACCTCAGAGATTTGGATTTATCTTTATGTGTGTTGATTAAGAGGAAATACATGTATCTAAGTGAACTAACCTGAAAAAATCAGTATCCCCACACTATGTTATTGCCTTAACCCTGGATTGGTGGTACAGTGAAAACTCAAGTGGAGGTTTAAGGTCTGCAAGATCCATTTTTTGGAAAATGCTGATTCTCAGTCAGATCCTGTCTTCTTCACAGTTTCAGAATGTCAGTCCTGTTAATGGTGCCATTAAAATAACATATTTGCAGGTTGATTATTTTTATTTAGATTCACATTATCAGTAAGAGCATAGCATATAGATCAAAGTAGTTAACAAATGAATCGTTGTAATATTCTTTTGAGAATGTGTATGTAATTCCTAAAAAGAATGAGACGGTTTTATTGTCAGTCCTAAATATCAGGAATCTTACATTATGAAACAGCCTGTACCTATGAAATTAAATATTCTACTTGTTCTGTATAATGTCACTATGGTAGAATTCTACATTATAATGGAACAATTTGTACACTGTGTAAAAATGGTAACTGGCAATTTAAAGGGTAAGAATATACAGCTTTTCTTCAGTAACGTATGTGTGTGTTCAATTTCTCCTTTCAGTGTTGAAGAAAGTTTCAAGACATTGTTCTGGGCTATATTTGGACTCTCTGAAGTTAAATCAGTTGTCATCAATTATAAACACAAATTTATTGAGAATACTGGTTATGTCCTTTATGGAGTCTATAATGTTACCATGGTCATTGTCTTACTCAACATGCTTATTGCAATGATCAACAGTTCATTCCAGGAAATTGAGGTAAAAATTCCATTTATTATGAAATATCAGCACATTCACTGTTACAGCTAATTGTCTAGATCAGAAAATTTTCTTGTTGACATTTTATTTAAGAAAAATAACACATATTATTTCACCTATATAATAGGATAAAATACCCATTCCTCAGTACATTTGTATTATAAAATACCTGGAAATACCCCACTGCATGTGCTTGCAATGCTAAGAACTAGACTGGACTAAGAAACTGTTGTTGTACTGTGTTATATTCCTGAAGAGGAGGGTTACATTGTGTGACTGTGAATCTTTCATTTGCCTCACTTGTGGTTATTACATAAATACAATTTCTAAGTAAGGACAATGTGAGGGAGTAGTGCCCCTATGCTGCAGGGATGTTCTTGTTCCTATGCCTTGACCTTGCAAGCAGGTCTATAATACATTGTATTATTCTTTTATTTAAACAACTGTTGCTCTAGTCCTCTGCTGTGAACAAAACTTTACGGAGTAATCAGCAGAGCTACTGAAAATCAGTATGGACGTTGCATGCCATGGAAAACAAAGGGCTAAATCCTTATAATTCTTTAGAAAAAAAGGAAGCAGATCTCCAGAAGTTAGGCCATCTCAACCGTCCCCAGGTGACACCTTTGACACAAAGCAGCAGACTCAGTTTCGACACCACTCTGGTCCCAGGTTCTGATCTCTGGTTTGTGGCAGTGGTTTTGTCCAGCTTGAGCAAGAACAACATGCATTCTTGAGAGAAGCTCAGATTTTTCTGACTCAGGAGGCCACAGAATTCAGATTCAGAGCAGTACAAAATAGGCTATTATCCAGAAGTGTGGTGACTCGATACAAACAGCTTCTAAAAAAAGCTACAGCAATATTGAGTCCTTTCTGCAGGAAACCGTTCCTACAAGTAGGAATAAAGTGAGTGTTTTGGCTGTCATTAAAGTTAAACATAAACCACAGTGACGATAGCATATTTGATTTAATTATATATTCCAGCAAGTAGAAGGAATTAGATGAGAATCACCTATTGTTTTATCATGTTTTAATTAACAGAGTAAATTTTTAAAGTTCCAATACTATGTCTTCTACATAAACCAGATTATAGACTAATTGCTACAGAAGAGACCAGTAAGATAAGAAATCGGAGTCTTATTGAGAAGTTTACATTTTTGTTATGTTAACATAGGATTTTTCTATTTACAGAGGTCCCAGTGTTCCAAGCAGTTTGGGTGTTGCCATGAAGCTTTAATTTGGGCATTGTACTGTATGCTTTTAAGTCAGAGCTTTTATTCTTATCACTGTGTTTACAAAGAGGTCTGTCTCTGTGAATCCTCTATTGCAGACTATTAGCACTCACTCTGGAGTAATCAGTGATTAAATCAAATCCACTTTGTTCTTCTGTAATTGCCTTATTTTAAATGGGTTAATAAGAACAGTTCCATTCATTGAAATTCAGTTTTCACAGATTATAAACAAGTTCTTGATCTGTTTGAGATAAATTTCAGCCAGTTATATTCAAAGCACAAGATAAGGTTTAGCTAGAGAATCTTCAATAGTCAAGGTGGCATTAACAGTTTAACAGCCATGTTTCTGTTTTACAGGATGATGCTGATGTAGAATGGAAATTTGCAAGGGCTAAACTTTGGTTTTCTTACTTTGAAGAAGGGAGAACTCTTCCGGTACCCTTCAACTTAGTGCCAAGCCCCAAATCTTTGCTTTATCTCCTACTCAGAATCAAAAAATGTATTTCTAAACCATTTCTGTGCCAAAAGAAGAGCTTTCAGGAAGATGCAGAGATGAACAAGGTAATCTTCTAATGTGTATACTGGCTGCTAATTTTAAAAGATAAAACAAGTTTTAAGTTCATTTTTGTTGTTGACCTGTTCTCATGATTTTCCCAACACAGTCCATACTGAGGTCAGTCACTATGTACAGGCTTAAATTCTTACTTTGTCTTTGTAGAAGTACTTGTCTACATCTGCAATCAGTTCTAGGTTTAGCAATACCATTGTAAATGTACAGTTCTTCCTGCTTCTTGTCACGGAATCAGAGAATAATTCAGGCTAGGAGGGACTTGAGGAGGTCTCTGGTCCAACCTTCTGCTCACAGCAGGGTCAACTCTGAGGTCAGGCCAGGTTACTTAGGGCCTCATCCAGTCAGATCTTGAAAACCTCTAAGGATGAAGACTGCACAGTCTCTCTGAGCAGCCTGTGACTGTCCCTTATGGGGAATAAGTTTGCTGCTTTTACCTCTCAGTTGAATATGTCCCCTGTCTTTACTCTTCTGTCCTACAGCACTGTGAAGACCCCAACTCCATCTCCTCAGTGACCTTCCCATTCACACTGTTATATTCTGTTAGGTATGTCTGAATCCTTCTCCACTTCTGAACAAGCCCAGATTTCTCAGTGTCTCTTCACAGGAAAAGTGTTCCAGCCCCAAGCAGCTTTGTGACCCTCTGCTGAACTTGCTGCTGGTTTTTAATACCTTTCGATCTGTCCCTCAGCTTCCCTTCTCAGTTCCTTTTCTGCCAAGCTGCTTCCCAGCCATTCTCCAGCCTGCATTATTGAAAAAGTTACTCCTTGCTATTTGTCCTTACTGAAATTCACAGGGTTCCTGCCAGCCCTGTCCTCCTGGATGACATCCCTGCCCTCAAGACTGTCAGCTCCACACACCCTCCCCCCAGTTTGGCTTTGCAAACTTGACAGGAGTGTGCTCCAGCACCCCCTCGAACACATAGGGTTTTGATAAAGATGTTTCAAAGGGTAGGTCCTGGGACAAGACCCTTATATTGACAGGACAAGGGGTAACAGGTTAAAACTTAAACAGGGGAGGTTTAGACTGGATAGAAGAAATAAATTCTTTCCTGTTAGGGTGGTGAGGTACTGGAATGGGTTGCCCAAGGAAGTTGAGTGCTCCATCCCTGCAGTGTTTAAGGCCAGGTTGGACGAAACCTTGTATGGCATGGCTTAGTGTGACGTGTCCCTGCTTATGACAGGTCCTTTCCAACCCTAACTATTCTATGATTCTATGATTCTATATTACCCTCTAAGCACAAGCACCCAGCCAGGATTTCGCCCATCTAGTTTTTCACCCATACAGGCAGTAACATCCTAATGTGGGTACAGAATATTCTAGGATACAGTGTTAAAACACTTGCTAACATCAAGGTAGATGACATCTCTAGCTCTTCCCTCATCTGCAAATGCAGTCATTTTATCTCAGAAAGCCATACAGATGATTAGACAGGTTTGACTTTTCATAAAACCACATTTACTTTTCACAATCATCATCTGCTTTTCCATGTGTCCTGAAATGTGCTCCAAGAGTACTCAATACATTCTTTTGCCAGTTACTGAAGGGGCGTTGAGTGAAGTGTGTTTGCAAAGGTCATCATTTTGACCTTTTTTTAAAATGGGTTTGACGTTTGTCTTTCTCCAGCCTTTTGGGGACCTCTCCTGGTATTGTCTTTCAAAGACAATAGTGCATTTGCAGGGACTTCATCTGCTCTCTCAGCATCCATCGATGCAGCCCATTGGGTCTAATGGACTTGCCTGGGTCAAATTCTCTCAAGTAACCCCTGACTTGACCCTCCTCCACAGTTGCTTGTTCTTCTTCTCCTCGAATACCTTCACTAAGTGCACAGACCTGACAGACTGTTGGTGAAGCCTGAGGCAAAGAATGTGTCAGGTTGCTGAGCACTTTCCGAACCTGCTGTCAGTAAATCCCCTGCCTCACTGACCAACGGGCTCACTTTTTCCTTGTTCAGTCTTATGCTGCTATTCCAGCAGTATAAGCTCTTCTTACTGTCTTTGCAAATGTCAACTTAATGATGAGTTTTGTCGTTCCTTGCACTACCCTCACATGCCTGGGCAGGGTTTATTAATTCCTCCTTTGTCATGGGTTGACCCTGGCTGAATGCTCGGCACCCACCAAAGCTGATCTGTGACTGCCATCCTCAGCTGGACAGGGGAGAGAAGATGTAATGAAAGACTCATATGACAAGATGAGGACAGGGAGAGCTCACTCACCAATTACCATCATGGGCAAAACAGAATCGACTTGGGAAAGCTGGTTTAATATAATACTCGTCAAATCAGAGTTGCGTAATGAGAAATAAAACTTTCCCTCAGCCCTCCCTTCTTCCTGGGGTCAACTTCACTGATGAATTTTCTAACTCCTCCCTCCTCAGGCAGCTCAGCGGGACAAGGTAGTGGGAGTTGTGGTCAGTTCATCACACATTATCTCTGCCGCTCCTTCCTTCTCAGAAATCTCCTCACACTTTCCCTGCTCCACAGGGACAGTCTTCCATGAACTTCTCCAGTGTGAGTCCTTCCCTCCTGTCTCTGGCTGCTGTTGCACAGTAACTTTTTCCTTTTCTTAGGTATGTTACTCTTGTCCAGTGGTGCATCTGCCTTGGGGCCAGCTGGTGTTGACTCTGTGGGACATGGGGAAACTTCTAGCAGCTTCTCAAGGAAGCTGCCCCTATAGCTGCCCCCACTACCTAAACCTAGCCATGCAAACTCAATACAAGCCCGTTGCTGCTTCCTCTGAGAATGCAGCTGCTTTTTATTGTGAAGCGTTCTGTTATGTTTTATTTATACAAATGCAGTAAAAGCACTTGAACTGATTCATTGCTGTATCTCATGGGCTTTTTTAAAGAGTTTGTAGTCAGTCTGGTTTTCCTGCAGTGTCTTGGTATGAATCAAATTAATTTCTTTAGGAGAACATGGGACATAACACATAGTGTTAGGTGGTATTCGAAATGTAAAGACTAGCACTGTTGTAACATGTTAAGGAAGAAGAGCTTTGCAAGACAACTGATCAGAGGTAGTGAACAGGAAGTTGAACATAAAATAACATTCATACAAAAAAGAAATTACAGATTTGTCATGGTGGCAGAACAAATGTGTCATTTATGGAAGGATCTTTGTTAAAATAGGTAGTAGTCTAAGCAGAGGTCTTCTCAAGGTAATGAGTTCTTGAGTCTGTAGTCAGTCATTATTAGACTGGGGACCAGTAAAGAATTTACATGCATCTGTCAGCACTCTGTCACCAATGTGATAAGTGCTTTTACCATCACAGTTATCAGTTGAAGAGTAAAGGAAAGAAACTGGTTTCAATCTTGGGGGAAAATACTGTGCCTATAACAAACCTTTGCCTCTGGTTAAGTTCATAGTAGTCTATGAAAACAAACACAGATACTACAAACACTGTCACCAAAGTCAAGATTCTTATTAACCTCAGATGTCTCATGTGTGCTACCATTATTTTTCTAGCATTTCACAGGTCTCACTTAATTTTCTGGGGGAAGTTTAATCCTCATGTATTTAGCACTCAATGGATGTGAGACTGCATTTGCCGAAGTTTTTGGTGACTCTGACATATGCAAAACTTTTCATCAAGCTACTTGATACACATCAATTTCCCAGCTTCCATGAGTGATAAAGACATCACTGAAAAATCATGACTTTAAGGAGCTGCATATAAACTTCAAATTGAGTGTTGGCAAGAAACAACAAATCAAAGGTTTTTTTTAACTTTTCCTAATTCACTTAGTTTGTGACTTTGAAAGCACTGAGTAAGTTAGAAGCTGATTTCTAATGACTTTTTTAATACGAAATCTATGTGGCTGTAAAACATATACTCTTTAAAATCCCGTTCTTACACCCTAAAGAAAGAAGCTGTATTTTTTAATTACCTTCCAAAATGATATTCAAACCTAACAATTCATATATTAATTTCTGCTCACTGCAGATTGCAGTATAGCTGATGCTAAATGAAATGTGCTTCCTCTCTAGCCAAGGAAGCTATACAAGTGTAAATCAAAAAGAAAAAAAAAATAGAAAAAAAGATTTTACATTGAAAACTATAAATAAAGCAGCTGAACCGCACCTATTCATTCCTCAGCTTTTCCAGCAGGGTGACTTGATACTACCAGAGGGTTACACTTTTACTTGCCTTTTGGACCACCACATACTGCAGGGCTGACTTTATCTCAATCTATCAGATGCTGCCATCCTTTGCACTTCCGAAAACTAACTGAAGTGTTTTTGTGTCACATTTTGACCCACTGTTGATGATTCGCTATTGTTGAGTCTGTTTTATGTCATATTCTCAAACACATTCTCAGGCTTTTTTGAGTTTTGCCTTTGGACTCATCCTGTGGTGATCTGAGCAGGTTGGTGCTGCTGTGAGT
Source organism: Agapornis roseicollis (assembly GCA_002631895.1). Taxonomy (NCBI): domain Eukaryota; kingdom Metazoa; phylum Chordata; class Aves; order Psittaciformes; family Psittacidae; genus Agapornis; species Agapornis roseicollis. Next base: position 21,772 of record NDXB01009560.1, read on the forward strand.
GCTGAGTAAGGAGCTACTTCTGCAAGGAGCAGCTAAAAACTCAATGAGCTGTGCAAAGCTAAGAAGAGTTATGGACCCAAGACTTGTTTGCTGTGTCTGTGCTAGTAAATTAAATGTGACAGAGAGCTTATTTGGGCACTGAGGCAAATTCTGAAATCCCTATTCAAGCAGTTTTCCTCCCAGAGTAGGGTTGCTGCAAGTTGTTGTCCCCAGACCACTCCATTTGCCAAGCTATGCATAAGGAGGGAGACAGTTCCTCTGGTGCAAATCCTACCTTGGGAGGACACTAAAAGTTTACTGATAGATGACATTGGATTGCAATACCCAGAAATGTTAACACACACTTGAGTTTACTGATTCACCCCCAGCCTGTGTGTCTTTCTCCTGCAGAGCCTGCATCTTCTCAGTGCAAAAGCAGCAGCAGCACCAGGGTGAGTGTAAAGACAACAATTAGGATGTGAAGGGCAGAAATTCTGCCCCTAGAGCCAGCTCTGCCCTCATTACGTTTGGCAGAAAATGAAGCCAGATGCCATCAGTGCTAGACAGCAGGTGATTTGCATAGCTGTGGTCAAAGTGTAGCACACCAGAAACTAATTTCTTGAGGCATATCTGCATACAATAACAAAGGCTGTGAAAATGTTTTCTTTCAGGCTGTTGGTTAAAACTTGCAGATTTCTTCTGTTTCAGGCTAGAATTGATCAAGTGAGCAAGAAACTCAAACCAAGAAAGGGGAGAAAAAAATGAAGAAAAAGGAGAGTTTTAAAGAAACTTACTTTGAGTTTTATTCTAGATTGAAAAGCAGCCTTGTGAATTAGAAAGTTTAAGTGTTGCAGAACTTGTTCATCTTCCTAAGCTAAAAGCGGATAGATAATGTATTTAATATATTTTCTTAAAATATGGCACTTCAGAACAGAAATAAGGAAGAACAGGTTGTTGAAAGGACTTTAAACCCTCACTCAAACAATAAAAAATGTTAACTTTTACTTACCTGGTAGAAAACAGTTTCTGAAATTTTCACAAGTGACCTCTGGTTATGGGAACGCAAATTCTGGGTCCATTCCTTCTGCCCTTCTCTTGGCATTGCAATCTGTCAGCCGCTTCTGAAAACTGGGATTTAAGATGTTAACAAAACGCTCACGTAACAGCTGCAGTACTTGCATTACTCTTTGATTGCATTGATTTTTAAATAATGGTAAAGAAAGCAAGTTCAAAGAAGAAGGTGTTTTCTAAGAGCAATGATCCCTGGGTGCTGCATTGCTTCTTTCACACAATTCCTGGAGGAGAGTTATTTTTGTTAGGGTTTATATCCTGGTTTTATTTGAATTGCATTTTTTCCCCTCCTGTTATTCATGTGAAAATGTTCAATAGCTAGTAACTTAAAAAAATGAATTCTAGTTCAGTCACCAATGGGACAGGCTGAGTTTAGTAGTAATTCTGAGGAGAGGAAAAAACCATAGGCATGAAGCTTAAAGAGATTGTAAAAATTGTGCGTAAAAATGAAGTTATAATGAAATCATGGCAATCTCTGCCACCAAGTGGTCATTCAGCATAGTACAACAGATGTTCTGCGCTGTTACTCCTACACATAAGCAGGTTTAGTGGAGTGATACACTTCTAATTTATGTGCCAACTTCCAAGGTGTTGTAGCTAAGTAAAAGTAAATTATTTTGCTCAAAAAAAATACAGAATACTGAAGTGTATAAGTTAAAATAAAAATATTACAGTGTGTCTGGCATTATAGGTTTGATCTTTGTCACAACTAATTTCACCATGTTTTACTGATTTTGCTATTTCTAGTGAAAATCAGGTTTTAGTTAAGCACTGGATTAACTTTTGAAGTGAACCAATGTAACATAAATTTGAAACCAGTGACCAGCATGACAGATTACATTTAAAATGCATAATAAAAACCCCACACCTAAAATTAATAAATAATAAAAATAATAAAATAAAATTAAATGCAGTTGTACATTAAATTAAACTGGTAAGTAACACGATCATGGATAACATCACAGCTGCAGACTAAGTCCTGCTTATTCCTCATCCAGATCAATCACATTTTATATTTCACTTTCTTTTTAATTCTTCAAACAACTGCTCATTGAACTGACCCCATTATCAATCTAAAGTAATATTAACTTCACTTTGACAGTTGCTTTTCACTCTTACTGCAGCCTGGTCATTCAGCCGGAGCCTCAGTTCACCATTTTGTGACCAAAGATGTAAATCAGTAATGAAGCCTGCAATTTGCATGCTTGGTGTTTCATCGGGGAGTGATAACCTTTCAGTATACTTAGTAAAGAAGATGCTAATCAGAAATGTCAGCTGATAATTTTGCGCTCCCTGGCATGACCTGAATAACAGATTACATTCAGCCATTAGTGCAAGTGAGTGGAAAAGCAAACGCCTTATGTATTTTGTGGTTGTGTAGGTGACATTAGATGTGGGCAAGTGCTATGAAAGAAAGGAAAAGAATAATGCAGCTACCTCTCCTTCTTCCTTGACTTCTCCCACACCATGCTCTACTCCTCCATCTATTGCCTATGAAGCTGTGGTGCACCAGTGTTGCCCTCCTCCTGATGTGGGTCCACCTCCTATGCAGAGGGAAAGGCTGTGAGGAGGTGTCTGCTCCACTTTGATCCATTGGACATGTTTAGGAGTAGGTGAGAGGCAGAACAAAAGGAGAAACATCGCAGTTCTCACTTTCCTGCATCAAAGTCTGAAAGGGTTTGTTTCATGAGGACGTTACTAGAGTAATCGAATACTTCCCAGATTGAGTTTACAGTTAATGTTCTGTCATATGATATATACATGAGGTAATTTAACCATATTGTGCTTCTATTTATTTTGTACTGTAAATTATGTTTCCATTTCAGCTTGGTCAAAGGAAACAATCAAGTATAAGAAGCTCAGATGAAATCCACTTAAACAGTTTAAACAATCCTCCAAGGCAATACCAGGTAAAAAACCAGTTTATTTTTAAATGAGATCAAGTATAGAACTGGCAGACTGACAGCATGAGAACAGTGTTGAATTTATGTTAAATAATGTGAATCAAGAATAAATCCACAGACCTTGTATATATCATAAATAAATGCAATTATTTAGGCATTTGCGGTATAATCAGGGTATTTTTCTTCCCTTGTAGCTTTCTAAATGCTACCTTTAATGTGCAACATTTTAAAGCTCTTGAAAAATGTTTTTAATTTCAGAGACAGGTTGAGTCCTCAACTGCACAGTGTGAATTAAAAACCAACCAAAATGAATCACAGAATCTTCCTGCTCCATCTGCTGAAGCTGCTTAGGTTATTGTGTCACACCTTTATACACCAATACTTCATGCACTGCAAATACCTTTCAGCCTTTATGCTGTCAGTACAGTCTATTTATTCTTTGTCTTCCAAATAACTAGTGCAAACCTCTGCATAATTAAGTATGAAGAGACCCAGCACAGTCCACATAAAGCTCAGGTATTCTGGTCCAGAGGCTTCTCCTTTCTTACTGCAAAGCTGGTGGAAAGGAAGAAGCAAGACCTGCCTGGGCCAAGACCATCTGAATGCAAAAGGGTGTAGAAAATAAGTTCTTTAAGAGAAAAAGCTTTTCCCTTTGGGCAGGGTAGCTTGGCTCCACTCTTACATTGTGCAGTTTCTGCACAAGTCTTGTCCAAAAACTCTCTGACTTTTTCAGAGCCAATTTCATTAAGCAGTGACAGATATTAAGATAAATGTGAGAATGTGTGGCTTTGTATTTGAAACATTCTTGTATTATTAGAATAAACAGTACAGCTGCTGACCCTGCAAGCATGACTGTAGTGATGGTCAGGAATCACTAATCACGGATGATTCACCTCACAACCACCTCTGGTCAGGTCTGTTACTGTGGAGACAAAAGCAGACATATAAACCTCTGTATATTTTGTGTCTCGTAATGAAAACCAAAAAGTGTTGTGTTGTCATGGATTGCATCATATGAAAATACTAAAATCAAAGTAGAAAGGAAAGACAGATCCTCAGAGGTAATTAGATATCTTGTTCTTACTCAAGTAATTTGACGTAATGGGAGAATCAAGGGCGGAATCCATTTTTCCTTGGAACAGTGAAGTTTACGTTGGAATTTTCTGGCCTAGGTTCTACTTATTAGCAGAGAGGATAGTCACTGTAGTAGTGTGATTTGTTTGATTCATTTTAGTTGTCTGAGATGAACTGTGCACTCAGGTTTGCTTTTTCTGTCCATAGAGGGAATTAAAGGTGACTATCACAGATATGTAGATTTACATTAGAAAGTAACTGTATTTGGTTAAATAAATCCCAGCTGAGATGCTTAAATGACACTTAGAATTGTGGGGCCCATTTTGTCCAAGCTTAACATTAGGAAAAGTTTACTTATCAAATATAATCCAAAAAGAAATAAATTTAAAATAAATTGATAGCAAAAGGGTTTAGCAGTTAGCACTGCTAATCATCTGCTAGTGATAAAGGCTAAATGATTTCACCTACATGGAGATCAAAGCTGCAGCAGTCTTTATTAATCATTCTGATAGACTTCAGTATTAGGTTAAGCTTCGTGAATGATAACATTTGTAAGATGTGTTTAGTTTTCTAACTTTCATGTAAATATATGTGCAAATTCATAAAGTTTAAATATGTACCAGAAATGAAAGCAGAGATTTTTACATTATATTCCTTTTAATCTGGCAAGTCCTACACTGAAATGTCTGAATGCAACAAAAGGTAACAGAGCTCATATTTTAAAATGTCACTAGAAAGTCCAACTAAGAGAACTAACTCTCTTCTCTGCAGAAAATAATGAAGCGTCTCATTAAAAGATATGTACTGAAAGCTCAGATAGATAAGGAAAGTGATGAAGTCAATGAAGGTAAGTTGATTAATTGTATGTTTATCCTTAGCCAGAGAATCAAAACAAACTAAGGTGGTTACATATGCCACTTGAAAAAAATGTTGCCAAAATACTTAATTTGCCTGTCTGCTTGACAAGTTCAAGATGTAAAATTAACATGGTTAAGGAAGAGATGCAGCTTTCTATCTCTACTCTCCCATCAGAAACTGCTACTGATCTAACCACTTCTTGTGGAAAGTGTTGCTATTTCTAGTAATGACCATGCATTTCCCATGGTGAAGCTACATTTAATGCAGCAGTTGCTTTATGGCACTCTTGTGCATATTCCCTGTTGTGTGTTCTTATTGCTCATTCTTATCACTCTCTACAACTACCTGACAGGAGGTTGTAGTGAGGTGAGTGTCAGCCTCTTCTCCCAAGTAACAAGCAATAGACAAGACAAAATGGCCCCAAGTTGCACCAGGGGAGGCTTAGATTATAAGCTAGGAAAAATTTCATCTCTGAAAGGGTTGTCAAGCATTGGAGCAGGCTGCCCAGAGATGTGGTAAATTCACCACCCCTGGACATATTAAAAGACATGTAGATGTGGCCCTTAGGGACATGGTTTAGTGGTGGACTTGGCACTGCTAAGTTAACAGTTTGTCTCAGTGATCTTCAGTCTTTTCCAACCTAAATGATTCTGTGATTCTATGATCCCTCTTGCAGCAGAACAGCAGATTCCATTTAACTTACTGTTTGAGTTTTGTGAACTCGTGATCTCTCCCACTTCTGCCTTCAGATTTGATTCCTGAACTGCATTTTCATATTCCTATCCCTAAGTCACCATTTACCAATGAGCAACAGAAATCTGCTTTTTGTGTTTCAGCAAAGAAATCCAGAGAAGGCTCTTGATAACTGTGAGATATTTGGATATGCTCAGTTTTTTCTGTGTTTCTTAATAGTGTGGTTTTCTAATGTCTGTTACAGGTGAACTGAAGGAAATTAAACAGGACATCTCAAGTCTTCGGTATGAACTCCTTGAGGAAAAATCTCAAAATTCTGAAGATCTGGCAGAACTTATAAGGAAACTTGGGGAAAAACTGTCAATTGACTCTAAGGAAGAGGAAAGCAAGAGATAACCTAAATGTTGAAGAAATGCAACAGAACATTAACAATTCACTTAAAGCCATATTTCTGTTTTTCTCAAGTCTAGCTCACATTTCTACAACAGATTCAGAAATTAAATCATTCCAGTTCTTTATTGAAAAAACAGAGTGGCAAATCCCCTGGGTCTACAGCAGGGAGGAGATACCACTTGAGTAAAGATATTCATTCTTTACCTGCTGAAGGATAATCAATTTGAGATAATTTTAATATTCCATTTCCCTCTTAGAATTCCAGTGGAATCTTGATAAGCCCAGTATGAAAGATTAAAAGCATAAATCTTAACTTTTCCTACATTAACTGATTATTTTTGCAAATTTCCTTTTATAGATGTTCTTACATATATTTTAGTGAAGCAAAAGAGGAAAATTCCAGGCTTTTACATATTTATATCAGAATAAGCTATTTAGTTTTCAAACATTCCCAACTAGCAAAAAACCCCAAAAAAACTATCTGCCTTTTTTACAAATGTAGAGGATATTAAAGTAATTTAACTTTTCCTTGAAGAGGTAGATATCAGAATACTCACACACTATGTTAACACTTTTCCCTACTTATTCTTGTCACCACTAGAGTATTCTGAAAGATACCTAGGTTCCAATGGGAGTTAGCACATTAGGAAAGGAATATTTTTCACCAAGTTTATGAAAAGCTATTGCTGAGGCCTAAAGAAAAATTGTTTACTCAAAATAATTACTCTTTGAAGTTCTAATCTGTTCCAGAATTTCCAAGTCCTTTGGCTTTTATGTGTTGAACTAAAACTCCCAAACTGCAGGGTAGAGTTTGGATGTAAAGCCAGTAAGAGGTTTATTTAAGGTAGAAGATACTAAAATATTAGACACACACCCTCTCTCTGAATTCTGGGAACATCATACAATGGAGACCATGTTTTCCACAGTTAAACTTGTTCAAATCCTTGAAGTTTGTTCAGATCTATTGTTAGCAAACAAAACCGTGTTATTACAAAAGTTCATGAAATATCATCTTTGGGTTTGCATTCCTTGACCTTTTTTCCTTTGAAGAAAGCTCAGCTCTTGTGCTATATTCCCTAGGAATCATTCAATGAAGAATCTTCCCTCCATGTCACCAACAGAAGCCACCAATGCTTCCACCCTACCCACTGCAATACTTCTATCTCTGTCTGTTAAATTGGTGAAGAGGTAGCCCATGCCCTGCCTGGCTGGTAGGTGTGTGACTAGCCAGCTAATACATCCATGCAGGACAGTCAGCTAGTTTCTGTCTCTCCAGATAGATCTGGCTACATTTCGTCTATTTTTCCTCCTCAGTTAATTGAGTAATTTGGTTTCTCTCTTCTGACAGTCAGCAATTTCAGGACTGTTAGAAGCATATATTACATTGGGGATCTCTGTTCCTCTTCAAGCGTGGTTAAAATTAGTGAAAGGGCTGTGAGAAATTGTAACAAGAACTTCAAGATTTATAATGCTCTTGTAAAAGTCTTGTATGTTTAGGCAGCAAGACTGAAAATGGCTTGTCAGTAAGTGCTTTTAAATCAGCTTCGTGAAACTTACTTATTGTGGAATGTAACAGAATGTTTCCACTTCTCTCTTTGAGGCTGGAGGTTATTTTTTAATGGATTCAGATTAGTTTCTAAATGAATTTACTGATAGTCTGTTTTTAAAAAAATTGTTGGTGAAATCACTGTGCATTTTCAGGGAAAAAACAAAGAGTGCATTAGAACAGGTTTTGAAATCACATGGAGACAAGTGGAGGTGGGGGGCTGTGTCCTGCCTGGAGAGCAGTGAAAGCTGCTGAGGAGTTCAGCCTGCCCTGAGGGTGTGTGTCATAGTTTGTCATGGAGGAACTGCTCAGTCTTTTGCTTGGCCCATTAGTTTAGCCACAAGCAGAGCATGTGGAACAATCCATGTCCTATGGGCTGAGTTATGAACTCAGGGTTTAGAAACTTGTGAGGCTTCTTCCTCTGAGAGAGAAGGAAGTGAGATTTTCAAAGGTAGTAGAGAAGTTTGTACAAAAAACCACAGTGTGCTGACCTGAAAAGCTATGAGCTACCGAATAGCCAATGTCATAGCACCTTTGATCATGAGAAAGCATTACCTCATACCCTGCAGCATTTCCTGCAGTAATCTACAGGGAGTACTGCAGACTCTGAGATGACCCAACCGGCTGGTCTTTGGCAGAAGCACTCTGGGTTCTGTGTCAGATGTTGTGTGGAAAATGAAGGCAGCTGGGGTCATCCTGGGCTGGAAGGCAGCGTGACCCTACCTTCACTGCCATTTGTCTCCTGCATGGTTCCTGCCTGTCTCCCTTGGCCAAGACTGGCCGATGATTTTGAGCTCTGGGTTGAGTATTTTGGGCCTGGTTTTCTGAAGCAGTAAGAACTTCCTATGGCTCTATTGAACGAGCATGTTAGAGGCCACACTGCTCAAAGCGTATCTCCCACCTTTGGCAAGCTCTTTGGAAGATCTGTTGGTCAGAACTTCAGGTAACAAGGACAGTCTAAAGGTCACTTTGGGTAATGAAAAAATCTTTATTTTTTGTCTTTGCAATGTACAATTTGGATCTGTGGTCCTGTGTTAGATGATGGTAAAACCCTCATAAACCCAATGTAAGGAAACACATAAACACAGTTTAAGATCCAGGCACTTTTAAAGTGAAAATTTTTACTACAGAGGTAAAATGTACACTGTGAATTTGTTTAAGCCCAAATTTTGACTTACCTTAAAACTATAAGATCATAATGTATATATTGTATTTCATGAAGAAAATACATATGGATTTTTTAATTCAATGAAGATATTTTATATGTAGTTATTACTCATGGAAAAATTTGTTAAATATATTTGAAGAGGTCTATTGCCAAATGTAGTGTGACAAGCAATGTAGTATTTAAAATGAGCACAATATCAAATATATTATTCTGATAAAAAAATTAAAGGTACCAGACTAAAAACACCTTTGTGATGCATTATATGAACATGTTGGTCCTTCACTGGGAACCTTTGCTCTCGTTTGGAAGACAGCAGTGAGACAAATATAGTGAAATGCTATCAACAGTAGTACAAAAAAGGTTTCACAAAAGGAATGAAGGTTTCTTCATACGTGATTGGACTTGAGGCCAAATGCTTCATCTGCTGTGACTCATGGTGACTGATGCAAGATGTTTCAGAACATCTGTAATAGGTAACAGACATTTTGCATCCTGCATAGTTCTAGTTTCTAGGAAGACAAGATTGACATAACTTTGATGAGGAAGTGTTTCCACAGTGGTTTTGTTTTGGTTTTGGCTTTTTGTGAGCTATTAGCAAGATAGCCTTGCTACCTAGTCAGTGGTTTCTTTAAATAGTTATTTTTTGAGCTGAGCAATTCACAGTTTCTGCAGCAGCAGCTTACACATCAAAACCAGACCTACTGTGAAGAAGTATTGCCTTTATAACTTCTTTATAATTTCTGAGTATCCCTAACTATTGGAAAAAGTTCATACATCATGGAGGACTGCAGATATTAGAAACTAATACTGCAATGCAAGCTTAAGGTACTCAAGATTTACAGTAACAGGTTCCAAGTAAGAGCTGCAGGGTTTCATATACTGGATATTCCAGATTAAAATCTTCCATATTTCACCATATTTTAGGGCACTTCCAGGCCAAGCCAATGAATCTTACTAGTTTTAGAGGTGGGATTTACACGTTCATCTGGTTTTAGCCATAAGGACTGCTGCATCAGGGGTCATCTAGACTTCCTTTATGTTCAATGAATCGAAATGGTCAAAGGCATGATTTTGTTTCATGTTATGGTAAGCAAGTATCGCAGGTAAGGCATATAGTAGTATGGAACATTTCATCCCAATTATTCTGAAGAAGCCTTTGCAACTGTTGCTGTTGCAATTATATAAAATATAATGAAGTGTGAGAAATCCCAGCTTGGCAGGAACGAGCACTGTAGTACAATTCAGAGTCATGACCCATCCCAAATGCTCATTTACTTGGAAGTGCTTGAACCAATGAGGCCAGTTGTTGAGAGAGGCAGGATCTAATATGCCCCAAGAAGAATCCAGCCCATCCCCTAGGAACTGTGGATGAATACAATTTTTCTTTACTCTGGGACATTATTTACATTTTGGCCTTTTTCATTAAGTCTAATTATTGTAGATAGAAATGAAAATACGTATTTACTGCATCTACCCCAGAAATGAGAACTGTATGTACTGTGCACATGGCAACTAAATTCTTGTTGCTCAACCAGAAGCTTTATAAAGTTCCATGTCTTAGTATCTTGGTGAGCATATATATATATATATATGTCTTTAAAATTTACAAAGTACAGTTTGATCTTGGCAGTACTTTAGCTATAGCAGCTGCATCATGTAATTTACTAAGAACATGTTCTCATAACTGCTGAGTCCCAAAATGCAGCTTTGACCAACAAAGACATTTATTTGCCTCTCAGAGATTTCCCTCAAGCCTGATATTTGTAGCTGAGCATTATAACTAATATGCCACATAATGTGCAACTGTGCTCATTTACATAACAGTGAGAATTGTCTTTATGTTGAAAATTGCTCATTTTTCGTGTAAATATTTAGCACTTACTTAATTCATTAGAAAATTCCTGGTGTATAATATTTCCAAGCATTTATGTTCCTGCTTAAATTTTAATTCAGCCTGTGGAAAATAGAACCCAAATGTAAAAGTTTGGTTTTGGAAAAATACTTGTACTTCAGGAGCTCATATCAAAAGAGAAGTTAGGTGAGGCTGAAGAGAGTACCTTAAACTCCACTCACTTAGAAGGCCAGGGCATCCCATACGATACACTGCTCTTCCCTGGTGTATATGACCTTGAGTAGCTCTTGTTCTCTTGTTTCCATTGTTGCAAAATACAAGTATCCTGTTCCTCTTTATATTCTTGTCACCATCCTTCATGTGACAGTGTAGTAGGGATCACAGTCTTCCAGTGCTTTCTGTGTCCAATCAATTGTATTTTAGTAACATCTGGTTTTGTTTTAACCTTTTCAATATTTTGTGGTTCAGCTTCTTGACATTTACTCTTTGCTTCTTTAAGTGATTGTCCTGGGTTCAGCAGTAGCAGTCATTTTTTCTCCTTCTTAGTTGCTGGTGCAGCACTGTGGTTTTGACTTTCGGCCTGGGAACAGCGCTGATAACCCTGATGTTTTTAGTTACTGCTCAGATATTTAGCCTGACCAAGGACTTTGTGAGTCTCACGCTCTGCCAGGGAGGAGGGGAAGATGGGAGGGGGCAGAGACAGGATACCTGACTCAAACTAGCTAAAGAGGTATTCCATACCACAGGACATCGTGCCCAGGATGTAAACTGATGGTTACCTGGAAGGGCACGATCACTGCTCGATCAGGCTGGGTATCGGTCGGCAGGTGGTGAGCAGGTGTCTTCTCTTCCATTGTTATCTCCCTTATCATTATTATTATTGGTGGTAGCATCAGTGATTTGTGTTATACCTTAGTTACTAAACTGTTCTTATCTCAACCTGTGGGAGTTGCATTCTTTCGATTCTCCTCCTCATCCCTCCAGAAGCGGGGGGAAGAAATGAGGAGGGAGTGAGTGAGGACTGCGTGGCTTATATACAACTGAGCTTAAACCACGACAGTGATGGATTTCCAATCAAAATAATTGAAAAAGATCAGATCATATATTATGCAAAGTACAGTTAAACAGATAAATTATCAATAGCAATATTTGTATGCATTTTTACGTATGAAAACTTATATCACTTTGATATTTCATTGTGTTTTATAAACAGCAAGGAGTATATTCTGGTAGGTTTGCACATTCTGTCATAAAGGGCATACGTAAGAGGACAAGTAGTCCAAAAACTTTTTGACTGCAGACTAGTGAATGGATTTGACTCTTGGCTAGTGAATGGATTTCTGCTAATAAATTTATTTTCCCATGACCTTTGTCAAGCCAGTTCAACTCTCTGTTCCTTAGCTTCTTCATTTATGCCAACGGAGAATGATAATGATATAAAAATGGTCAAATGAGTAGTTTGAGGAATTTATAAAAGACTTCAATCCTATCTCAAAGGGAGAATTTCCTTGCTTCCAGAAAAGATTAGTAAGATATACGAGAACTCCAGTCGTATGATCCACTTCAGTACAGAAAAAACCACAAGATTTTGTGGGTTGAGTGTTTTCACAGCAAACGGCATTGCTATGGGATTATTCTTGAGAACTAAGATTTCATTTAAAACACTGAGCCAGTCCTACTTGTAGCCCAATTGCTCAGTTCCAATCTCCCCCTGGTATATTAAGGCTCATGACGTACTTCTGGATGGAGAAATGTCACTGACACAGTAAATTGTTTAAAAACCATGAGCAAGCGTTTCTGGCAAACAGAAAATAAGGTACAATATCAGGTTCCTATCAAACCATGTTGGTAGTAAAAAGATGTAAGGCTACTTTGGGCAGCTATGCTAGAACATGCGTGATTTCTTCTGAGGTGGTAGTTCTGTTTTTCAAAAGGAAATGTTTGTCCTAGAAGTGACCTTGTGCTGAATTTTCCAGCATAATTTACGAATGCTTAGAGTTTCTTCATTCTGAAGCAGACCTTGCAATTTGGTTTGCAATTTATTTGGGGAAACTAAACTGTCTGGTAAAACCACGTCCATTCATCAGAGACAGCTCTCTGCTGCACAGAGAGAAGTACCTACCCTACAGGAGGCTGTTAACTGTAGTAGTATCAACAGTGGTAAAGCCAAGCCCTGGCTTGACCAAGAAGGATTTCTCAGTATCAGAGCAGGAGGAAATAAAGATGAAATCACTCCCCAAGAGCCTAAGGTATTTTTACTGTCTGAAGGTTGCCTGTAACCACCCATGAATGTTCCACATGTCTGTGATTTTGTCTCTTCTGGGTTAGATACCCACAATGGCGATAACTCATCAAGCCATCTACACTCATCTTCTAATCTCTGAAAACACATAGAAAATTCTAAGGCACAATTTTAGATGTCTAAAATATGCCAGCAGGATGTGCTTTCAAAATACTTAATTCTCTCCACTGCTCAGGCAAGTCCCACTCATTGTCATAAACCCCTTGTCATCAATGTCAGTGAAATCAAGCACCAGACAGCACCACCTTCTTCTTCAGGGCATCCACTCAGCTAAGGCTTCTATTGCCTGAATGATGCTTCTGAGGTGTATCCTGCCTTCAAGTGGAGGTGCAGTTCCAATATAACTCTAGTAGTAGTGACTGAAAGACAGCTTCTGACAACTTCTGAGGTGTATGGTCCACCAGACATCTCAGGAGAGTTAGATGCATAATTCCTCCTTTGCCAAAACCCATATGGTAGTGGGTGTCCACATGAACAGGCAGAGAAACCATTAACAACTCACCATTAACTTAGATGAGTTGCAAAACCACATTTTTTGTAGTGCTATCCAAAATATATACAATTACTGTCTGGATCAAAGAGAGGGTTTGACATTGCCTAGGATCTTATTTTCTTCAGTTTATGAGAATTTGATTCCCTCTTGATACACTAACACTGTTTTATGTGAGTCCCAATAACCAGTATCTTCCGCTGAGTCCATCCTTGTAAATGTCTTAACTGTGAACATAAATATATGAGAAATCATTCTCTTTCCAACAAATCAAATATTTTAACAATTTTATTTCCCAACTGTATTTCCATGTTTCCTCATCTACTCTTTTCCTAAGTAACAACAAGCTTAAAAAAATAATGTCCCACAGCAGTGCCTTGTCCCTGCCAACATAAACTCATTATACAGTGGCCAGAGGTTTGAATTAACAAGTACTGTTAGGAAATAGATGTATTGATTTAGTAACAATTATAATATAACTTACTTTGTGCAGTAAATTTATCAATGTCATGGCTAATTGCATTAAGCACATCAGCTGTCTAGAAATCTTGCTATAAGAAAGGGAAAAAAGACAAAAATGCCCACTTGTCTGAGCAAACTCAATTCTGTAAATCAGAACCACTGTCCTCATTCTTATTTCTTCTTGTTTACAGTGTAAAAAGATTTTATTATTACAAACAGGCCCTTAAAAGCCCAGCTTCTGCTGGGAGAGATTATCCTTAGCACTACAAGTGGCTCTAAACAACTTAATACGGATAAATCACCTTCATTAGGTTGCACCTCTATAAAATTCAAACCTTATCACCTGGTTCATATTTTACCTGTACCCACAGGCTGTGGCACAAGTGAATGTGATGGATGTCCTGGTTGGGCATCAGAATAAATAAAATATATCAGACCCTGATGGTCTGGTGGCTCACTCTCTATTCCTACAGCCATGAGCTCTATTTTCTTGGGAATGTGCATGTAACCTGCCTGCCCAGCGTGAACACAAGCCTTAAGCGAGCTAAACCCTGCACCCCATCTAGTTTATTTGGATGAAGGTGTTTGTCAAAAAAAAAAAAAAAAAAAAAAGCAGAAGATGGGGGCGGGGCCCCGGGGT
>NDXB01009560.1:45687-97507 GCA_002631895.1 Agapornis roseicollis
AAAAAAAAAAAAAAAAAAAAAGCAGGGATGGCTGACCTGCTAATATTTGCAGTGAAAAGAGACCAAGGAGGAAAGACATTTCAGTTCTTCAGCATCTCAAGGCAGACTGATTGCTGTAGACATCAGCATGGCTGAGTGCCCTGATTATGCTAACCATGCTGGCTACCACAGCTTTGGTAATCATAGTCTCCAAACTAAAGAGTAAAACTGAACTTAGAGCCCCTGCAGGTTTAGGTAGTGATGCATCTCACACCAGCTGCAAATACCTTGATGCCACATTTAGCTCAATATGAAGATGCCACAGTGGACCCCTGCATGCTGCAAGTTTGCCTACCAGCTGGAAAGCACTATCACGGTTTCACATGGAAAACTGCAGACTTAATGTTCTGTGCCTGTTTCTTGTTGGTGTAAGAGACACAATAGCTTGTTTTCCACTCCCATGTTGTCTCTTATAAATTAGCCATTGACAGTTTTATTTTGTGCTCTCTCATGTCTCTCACATGTGGAAGACTACAGAGCTGGAATAACACAAGCAACAACCATAAAAATAGGAATAAATAATGAAGTGCAACACTGTTACAGGTCAGTCATCTGGCCAAAAAGGTTGTTCAGTGTTTTTTCTGTTTTTGTTATTTTGATGCTCCCAGCTATTTGCTGGGGCTGGGATGGGGGAGTCATTGGCAGCTGCACCAGCAAGCCCTGTCAAGACCTGATCAAACAAGTCATAAGCCAGAAAGAGGGAGATTTGTTTTCTATGCCTGGAATTTGTTTTCTGTTCATATGTTTCCTTTGGTCTTTACAGGAGAAGACCTGAATATGAATGTTTAAAGTGAAATATTGTTTTCTAGTGTTCCAGACCTTCTCTAGGATCTTTTATCAGTTCTTGCTCCATTCTGGATGAATATAAACGTTACCTTTTTTGTGAAATCTATAAAGACACACACAAGTTCCTGCAGAGTTCAGTGAGGATCTGACTGATAAAACAACAAAATCTACTAAAAAACCTGCTCCCATGGGGTCAGGCTCCCACACATCTGTTATTTACCATGTGGCTGATCAGCTTTGCCTGAAAATACTGTATTCTGGCAAAGACTTGCAAGTATTCTCTTCCCAAAAGCAGTCAGGAGGCATCCTGGTCTTTTATAAACCCTTAGACTCTGAAGTCCGCCCCTCATCCTGAGAAGGGATCAGCTTTATACATCTCTTGTCTCACTCTGCTTCTAAAACCTCAGATGCTGGTGACTCCAGAGCAACCATAGAATCATAGAATAGTTAGGGTTGGAAAGGACCTTAAAATCATCTAGTTCCAAACCCCCTGCTGTAAGCAGGGACACCCCACGCTAAACCGTACCATGCAAGTCTTCGTCCAACCTGGCCTTGAACACTGCCAGGGATGGAGCATTCACAACTTCCTTGGTCAACCCATTCCAGTGCCTCATCTCTTGACTGCCTGTAAAGGTAGATTTTTCTTTCTCTTTTTTTTTTGTGATGTAGAGTTTTCTTGATATATTTTCTGGCCATACAGTTCCAGCACAGAGAGTTAGAACAGATGATTATCTTCCTCTTTGCCACAGCCTTCTATGTGTTTGACAACTATTGTTATTTCAGTAATTTCAGACTAAACTACAATTCTTTCAATTTTTTCCTTGAAAATCGTGGGTTTTAAACTCTTTTCATTTGATACTTTTACTTTTGAAATTTTTTATGTGCCGTACTAAACACGGCTGTCCAGCTGAGGTTCTAACAATGCAAAACAAGCTGTAGTATGACTTTCCCTTACAAGCTCACTTTCATCTTATTACAGAATCACAGAATCCTAAAGGTTGGAAGGGACCTCGAAAGATCATCTAGTCCAACCCCCCTGCCAGAGCAGGGTAACCTAGAGTACATCACACAGGAACTTGTCCAGGCAGGCCTTGAATATCTCCAACGTAGGAGACTCCACAACCCCCCTGGGCAACCTGTTCCAGTGCTCTGTCACTCTCACAGTAAAGAAGTTCCTCCTGATGTTCAAATGGAACCTCCTATGCTGGTCTTTCTCTTGAGAGCATGTCACAGGTAACTTTCATTTCATTCCTGATCTAGCATAACCTCTGGATCCCTTTTTTTTTGGCAGAATTCCTACCTAGCCTGTTGCTTCCCAGCATGAATCTGCAGACATCTGTAGATTTCTGCTCACATTTGAATTGAATTATATTCTATTAGGGGGATTCCCCAAATCGTTTCTCTAACTTGTACACATGATTTTGCATTTAGCCCGCCTTCCAGCAGCTCTGCAGTTCCTGACATCACTGGGAAAGTGCAATTTGTAACTGAATGTTCTGCTTTTTTAAGAAGTTGTTGCCTAAGGACCTTCCTGAGTCTGAGCAAAGCTATTCTTTGATATAACACCATTGACTTCAGCTGGGGCCTGCTGTTCCTCATGTTGTCAGGCTCAGAGCTTGCTGCATATAAATCAGGTTTCGTGAGAGGTCTCACAATGCTGCTGCCCAGTCTGACTGAGGAACTCCTCTCTTCCCTTACAAGGCTGGGTGAGCCACTGCTGCTAACTGATTTCATGCATCGTCTTTCCCAATCTTCCTGCAGTTTCTGGGACAGATGATCTTCTTGTACAGCAAGCAGATAAAAAAAAAAAAAAAGCAGTTGCCTCTTTCACCATAGGGGAAAATGGATACAAAATAGTTTGCTGATTAAGTAATGATGAAAAGTAGACAGTGGTATCAATGTCAATGTAACATTTTCCTCTCTACAGGTTGTGTGAGCTGTGCACAGATTTGTCTTGTGTGCAGTATTCTCCCGTCTCATCTGCTTTTCTTCAGGGTAACAGCTGTATTTTCGAGGATGGGCACCACTGTCTGGCCCCATCTAAAGTGATTAATACTTTGCAATGGGCTGCAGAGCCTATTGTGTACATTGCTGCATCTCTGCGGAGCTCTCTCTGAGCTTTTTTCCTTTGAATACATTTTGCAATTTTCTGCAATATAACCCAGTCTTGCCTTGAAGCTGTATTTAGAGCCATTATTCCATCATGTTATACACTATTCCTCTGTGCCCTCCATTCAACTTGTCTTGAAGGGAACTAGCACAAGATGCTTGTCTCTAACAATACTTTTCAATTGCTTTTTCCCCTCTGTACACCCTGAATTTAGACCAGAAGTCCTATTAAGTTGTTACAGCTCTAGCCTGGTTTGCTTTTTACAAATCCAGACCATTTACTAGCCAAACAGATTACACAAGTATTATTATAGAAAATAAAAAGGTAGTTTAAGGTATGAGATCACTCAAGAAGAGCTAAATATGGCACACTGATATATTTGTTGAGGAAAAATCTTTACAGCAAGTCTGGTGTTTTATTCCCCTGTGACCCAAATATGAGGATTTCTTATTTGGCAGCAGACTATGATCTATGTGAGAATTGTCTTTTTCTGAGTGTCACTGCACAAATTTCTTGATGATGGGAGGAACTCTTTTCCTTACATCCCCTCATATTCTGGGGTGTGAGTAGGAAATAGGTTTTATAGTTCACTATTTCTGTTACCTGGTTGCAGAGATATTCTTTAACAGATTTATGCTGCTTGAATAGTTACATTTTTTCAGTTGTAACGTAGAGCACTGTCTCAGAAGTCTTCTAGGACTTGAGTCTTATTCTGATGGGAAGTAGTTATTTTATCAGTGTGGAGGCTGGCCTTAGTGTCTATGGACCTCTGCTTTAGTTGATTGGCTTGGCAGGGCCACTCACAAAGCCATGTGTCGTATTCGGTGTGGGTTTTGTGTGGTGTTGCCTGCTATCTAGGTGTTAATTCTACATGTTCTACATTATTTCTCTGTTTATTTTTATGAATTACAAGCAAATAAACTTCAACTGACTCCATGTTTGCAACAAACCCTTTGGTAAATACTCAGCTGTAAGATTATGTCTGAATACTCCTTAGATATTACCAGTAATAAGTTCTGGCTATGGGATGTCATAACTATTGATCACTTACTTGTTTAGGGGACTTGATTAACAATTCCTCCAGTGAAGCAGCATATTGATCTTTTAGTTCAAGGGTTAATTTAATTTTCTTAGAAACAAACCAAGCAGCTAAAATGTTTGTGGTGGATGCCAGATGAAGCTACAGAGAAATACAATATTGGAGTTCTCTGGGTAATGTGAGGGGCTGTAGTATCATGCTTTATTACTCAGAAACATACCTGAGAACTACCAGGGAGTGAAATGCCATGAACACAGATGTAAATGCCTATTCTCATGTAAAAGAGGTATAATTTACAGTAGAGGAAAGCTGATGCGACCATCTGTCCATGTTTCTCGACTCATTTGTATCTTGACTGACTTTAAAAAAGCTTAGAAAAAGCTGTTGGGCACTTGCAGTCAAAGAAAATATAATTCTGCCAGGAATGGATACTGTCTTTTGCTGACAGGGCTATAACCAGGAGATGATTCATTTTTATTCTGCTTGATCTTTAATACTAGTGTATGCAAACTCACTGAGATTCTAGACCAGTGCTATGTGCGATATTTTAAAAAGAACTTTCCTTGCTATAGGTGTAGCAATAGCAATGCCTGTGCATTATGTCAATGTTATTATGTTATATTAAGTTATATTAAGTGCATCATGTTATATTAAGCCTGTGCATTATGAAATGCCAGAAATTAGCATCTAATTTGAACATCCAATTTGTGCTTCCATATGCCCTGTTTATTATATTTTGGTTTGCTGGTTTTCTACTCCAGTTTTTGGACACTCTTCCAGAATTAAGCACCTTTCTCTATTGTTGTTCTCCTAAGTCTAAGTTCAAAGATGCTGTGAAATTATATCTCTTGGATTTGGAGTTATTTCCCCAATCCATTTTTGGCATCAGTGAAAACTACTTGGCTGTCTGGGAGAAGAAGATAATTCAAAAGCTGCCTAATTAGCTTATGCTCTGTTATACAGTGACCAATTTAAAATATTACTTTTTGAAGTTAATTGTGTAGTCCAATAGTTTTATTGTGTAGTTCAATACTTTTGTTGTATAGTTCAATAGTTTTATTGAAGAAACGTACTGTGATACAGACAAAGTAATCTCAGAGCCCCAACCCAAACATACTGTCTTCCATTGCATTCACTCAACTAGAAAATGTAATGTGAGATTTTTCCTTTAAATAACAATACCTTTTAAATGGTAGAAAATGGCAATAAAGATACCTGTGAAGAAAAAAGTTTATATGAAAAAATAGCTACTAGGGAGAAGTAGTAAACAAGTGATCCTTGTACCATCTCTGTTTCTGTAACAAAGGCCAAAGTCTAGGTAGGAGCTACAGATGATCTGACAAAGCACTGGTTAGTACCCAGTCATCTTAGATCTCTGAGTATCCCATATATCTAAGATTGTACAAACCTACTGTGCTACAAGCAGTGATACAATCCTACAGCCAATGAGCTACTATGGACAGCATACTTAACTAAATGCTTAACTAAAAATACTAGTAAGTAAAACAACCAGGCAAGCACAGGGAAAGAACAAGGCTCTTCTTATAGCTATGGTAAATCTGTATGTGGTATGTAGGAAACCTGTTTTAGACTCCTCTTCTGAGTGCTTTCAACCATGTTTCCCACTCCTATACCTTAGGTATAATCTAAAATTTCAGGTAATTGGGATAAATCATAGAACTGTAGAATGATTTGGGTTGGAAAGATTCCAGTTCCAACCCCTTTCCACTAGAATAGATTGCTCAAAGCCCTGTCCAACCTGGCCTTGAACACTGTTAGGGATGTGGCAGCCACAGCTCCTCTGGGCAACCTGTTTCAGTGCCTCACCACCCTCACCCTTATAGCTAATATAAATCTACCCTCTTTCAGTTTAAATCCATTACCCATTGCCCTGCCACCACATGCCCTTGCAGAAAGTCCCTCTCTAGCTCTCTTGTAGACCCTCTTCAGGTATTGAAAGGCTGCTCTAAGGTCTTCCTTGAGCCTTCTCTTCTCCAGGCTGAACAAGCCCAACTCTCTCAGCCTGTCTTCATAGGAGAGGTTTTCCAGCCTCCTGGTCATCTTCCCAGCCCACCTCTACAGTCAGTAGAACAGGTTCATGTCCTTCTTATGTTGGGGACACCAGAGTTGGACACAGTACTCCAAGTGAGGTCTCATGAGAGCAGAGTAGAGGGGCAGGATCACCTCCTTCAACCTGCTGGTCACGCTTCTTTTGATGCAGCCCAGGATACGGTTGACTTTCTGGGCTGCAAGCGCACAGTGCCTGCTCATATTCAGTTCCTCATTGACTGACATCCCCGGGTTCTTCTCTGCAGGGCTGCTCTCCATCCACTCTCCACCCAACCTCTCTTTGTGCTTGGGATTGCCCCAACCCAGGTGTAGAACCTTGCGCTTGGCCTTGTTGAACTTCATTGTTTGGCAGAGATTGGCACAGGCTCTCAGGCCTGTCAAGGTCCCTCTGGATGGCACCCCTTCCTCCCAGTGTCACACAGCTTGGTGTCATCAACAGACTTGCTGAAAGCGCACTCAATCCCACCATGTCACTGACAAAGATGAACAGCACCAGTTCCAATACCAGCTCCTGAGGAACACCACTCATCACTGGTGTCAACTGGGACATCAAGCCGTTGTCAACAATTCTTCCAGTGTAACCATCCAGCCAATCCTTATCCACCAAGCAGCTATCTGTCAAATCCATGCCTCTCCAATTTAGAGATGAGGAAGTAGTGGGACAATGTCAAATGCTTCACAGAAGTCCAGGTAGAGGGTATCAGTCTCTTTTCCTTTACCCACCAATGCTGTCACCACGTTGTAGAAGGCCACCAAATTTGTCAGACATGGTCTGCCTCTAGTGAACCTATGTTGTCTGTCACCAATCACCTCATTAATGAACCATTTCTATTTTTTTATTTGTTTCACCCAATGTAGAATCAAATCTACAGGGCATTTAATTTCCACCTCCTCCTGAAATTAAATCTTCAGTAGCTTCAGAGGTTTCTCAGGATCAGTTCCATGAGTGCTTATTCTCCCCAGGCTGACTGACCTGCAGACTAGGATACCACATATTCAGGGCCCCTAGATGTTGCTCATTTCTGTATTGGAGATAAGGGTTAGCCCTTAACATGTCTTGTCCATTCTTTACCCACCTCCATAATAAAGTTCCTGCTTCAAAACCACAGTTTGTTCTGAGGAACAATTCATTCTCCAGTGCTTAGGAAGAACTCAGTCACTGTAATAATGGATATAAAAGTGGACAGGCAGATATTATATAGCCATCTACCCAACGGCACAGGGCACTGTGTACATGTTAAAAAGCACTTTAATTTATTTGAGGGCAAAAAAGGTTGAAACCATACCTATTGAAAATTCTATCACACATTCCTGAGAAAGAGAACTGTTTCAAAGAATCTGGTTTCACGTTTGATTAGGTTAGGTTGACATGGTTTCTGGAAATCAGATAAAAACATATAAAGATCAGCTACATTGAAAGATACTTAGGGAAGCTCTTTGAAGAAAGTTAGACTGACAAAACCAGCAGCAAGGTACTTGAAATCTCAAAAGTGGTCTGTGAGGCGTTACATTTCTCCTGACTGCAAACTTCAGTTAGCAATTTGAAAGGCTTAGAGTAATGCCAAGAAAAAAACTTACTGGGTTTTACTGATCTTAATTGAATGAAAAAATGTTGAGGGAGGAGTTTGCATGGATTAGGCTCAGAAACAGTACATTTGCTCCAGAGACAATCTCTTTTCTTTTGAGTAATGGTATAGGATTCAAAAAATTAAGCTGCAGATTGAGAATGTCTTTAGGTAAAGGTAAACATGATGTAACTTGTGCCTCACAAAGCTGCAAAATGAAGATCCAATAGAGTGACTAGATTTTTGACATCAGAACAACAGGCAGCCATGCAAGAATAGTTAACCATGTATTTCTTCTTGTATCAGTGGTTAAGCCTCAAAAATAAAATCTAAAAAATATCTCTGGAAAATGGTATGACACTGGTTTTGTTCCTCACCTCTTGTGGAGCACTTTAAAGGCCTTAATCAAATACAGACAAGCAATCTGCTCTGCAGGTGGACTGGTCTGGGCCAAGGTATGACACTATAATACCCCCAGCTATAAACATTTCCTCCAAGACAGTTGTGATTGGGAGACTTGCCTACTAGAAAATGTGCCTTCTGTCTGCTTATCTCAATGCCAGTGGGTGGAGAGCTGGGGGTCCAAATTATAAGTCTTAAATCTACAGTGGGAGTAAGACTCAAACAAGCTAACTCAGCCCTTCTTCTACCTGATACTTTATGATTTACTTCAGGCTATCAAGGAAGACTGCAAAAAAAAAGTGATTTGGTCTCATGGGTCTCACCAAAGGTCTTGATCTCTGAGAAGCCAAAGAATAAGACACATCTTTACTCCCCTAAGACAGAAATACTTCTTAACCTAAAGTTAAACCAAATTGTTAAAGTACTTAAATGTTCTAATATCTTATTGTCCTGGGTTCACTTATGAAACAATCAAATAAAGGGATATAAAAAAATCATAAATAGTTTTACAATTTCCATGCAGAAAAAAATCAAGAAAAGGCAAAAAAGAGCACACACCTGAGTAAGTCACACGTACCTCAATGTGATAAATCCTGATAAACCGTGTCTTGTTGTCTTTTGTTGAACAATGCTTGTCTCCATCACACTATTGCAGATGAATGAGGGTGTGTGTATATAAGGATAATTTAGGCACCTCACAACTTTCATTGCAGGATTTTGGGGAGTCCACAAATCTTATCATATTGTTCTCCTGTGGATGGAAGAGACAAACTTTTTAAAGGGTAAAACTCGCTTGTAAAAGTATTATTCATTGCTCCTTATTTTATTTTGCTACTATAAATTTTTACTGGGTAAAAACCTCTGAAGTTACTGCCAACTGAGCAAAGTGGGTGTCCTATGGGTGCCTCAGAAAGCTCATCCTCTGGCTGACAGTGATGCACAGAGGCACAGTCAAGCAGCAAAATAGGAATGGGGGAAACATGGTATTTAATGAGCTACAAATCTGGTTTTATTCCCATATTCTTCTTCTTACGTTTCATGTGATATAATGTGATGACTTCAAGTATTTTTCTTAGCTTTCGAATAATAGGTCCTCTGGAAGGAAAAAAGAACACCTCTAACAAATTGAAATTCACTGGAAATGTTCTCACAGCAGCCCTGCAGAGAAGGACTTGGTGGTGGTGTTCAATGAGAACATGAACATGAGCTGACTGCAGTGTGCTCTTGCAGCCCAGAAAGCAACTGTATCCTGAGCTGCATCAAAAGGAGCGTGACCAGCAGGTCGAAGGAGGTGATCCTGCCCTTCTACTCTGCTCTCATGAGACCTCACCTGCAGTATTGTGTGCAGTTCTGGTGTCCTCAACATAAAAAGAACACGGAGCTGTTGGAACAAGTCCAGAGGAGGGCCACAAGGATAATCAGGGAACTGGAGCATCTCCCATATGAAGACAGGCTGAGAAAGTTGAGACTGTTTAGCCTGGAGAAGAGAAGGCTGCGTGGAGACCTCATAGCAGCCTTCCAGTATCTGAAGGGGACCTACAAGGGTGCCGGAGAGGGACTTTTCATCAGGTACTGTAGTGACAGGGCAAGAGGTAATGGGTTCAAAGTTAAACAGGGGAGGTTTAGATTGGATATAAAGAAGAAATTCTTTACTGTGAGGGTGGTGAGGGACTGGAACAGGCTGCTCAAGGAAGTGTTAAAAGTTCCATCCCTGGTGGTATTCAAGTCCAGGTTAGACAGAGCCTTGGGTGCCATGGTTTAGTGTGAGGTGTCCCTGCTTATGGCAGGGGGGTTGGAACTAGATGATGTTACGGTCCTTTCCAGCCCAAACCATTCTATGATTCTAAGTTGTTATCAGAGCACCTTGACTTTGTCACTATGTGCAGGTGGCCATTTCCTTACCTGCTGAAATTGCAAGAGCTGCCCTTGTGTATGCAGCTCACGGTGTGCACACATTGGTTTGAGCAATATTTGATGAAGTATAGTCTGCTGCCCTCCATGAACTGCTGGAACTGCTTTGATTAGTATCTCTTTCACACAAGATGACTTCTGGGAATGCTGCATCAGTGGCATAATGCCTTTCCTATGGCAAGTTACCTGGATGTACAGCTTAACCCTTCAAACAGATCATTGACTGCAAGTTATAGCTGCAGCCTATGCCATAGAAGAACAAATGGAAAGCTGGAAGTTTCACAGTTTATTCAATTTAAGGGGTTACATTTTTGCAAGGTCCCTCACATTTGCCTCACCGTATCAATGTCACATGGCTCACTAGGCAGAGACAATAATATGGTCTTGCTGGCAAATCAGTCATGTAAGCAACGCCACATTACTTGTCTCACTGAGGGCAGTCATTTTACAGCACCCAGGCAAAGCGTCTTGTTATGTTTGATTCCTTGAACAAAAATGCCTAAGGACTCTTCTATTCCATGTTCAGTATTTCAAGTTTCGTTGGTTTTGGAGAAGAGTTTCATAAGAGGACTCTAAACTAGTTGAAGGTTTCAGGCTGAACTACCTGAGAGTTTTTAAAGACATAACCCCAAGGAGATGTTGAAGCTGCCAGTATTCAGTCAGCCCTGTAACAGAAGCAGTGACTTTCACCCTAAGCACAGTTTAGAAGCAGTTATGGTGGCTTGGGATCATTATGTTAATTTTCTGAGTGCTTGGGCAGGCATTATGATTTGCTGTGAAGTGGCAGGCAAAGGTGAGAGAGTTTGTTATCTTTATTCATCTCCTTGGCACAGAAGCAGAAAAAAACTCTTGGTAAAAGCAACTAATACCCACAAATAGCTTTACAGCATGCCACCTGAAGAGTTAGCAAAAGAAACTTTAGCCTCTAGCTGCTTGTTCCTCCTTCTGCACACCTTCGGGTTGTCCCACTCTTAGACTTTTACTAGTCTATTTTATTAGGAAGTAAACTGGATGACAAAAACAGATGTTTGGGGATTCTTTTTTCAGCCAAGTGCAAAGTAAAAGGATAATCCAGTCCATAAAATGCAATGACACAATAAATGTCATGATTGTTCTAAATTAGAAATTAATAAGGGGAACAAGGCATCATGTATAAAAATGTGCTGGCAGGGCTGAATGCAACCTAAGCCCAGTTTTCAAATATGCAAGGGATAGAAGAAATCCTAAGGCAAGTGTTTGTCAGAAAAAGGCAATAATGAGTAATGTAAAAAATAAACAAACAGTGGAAACACTCAGTAGTTAATCTTACTCTGATCCTGGGAACAAATGGTTGTATAGCATTCTAGATAAGGTACTTTCACTTACTGAGGGTGACAGTGGGCAATAGCTATTAAAATAGCATTAAAATGGTTAGCTGTGTATATTCTTTGGTCTCCACTACTCCAAATGGCAGGTTATTCCAGTTCCTCACTGGTCTTATGATCAGAAATATTATTTTAATTTGAAGACTATAGTTCTTTCTCGTGAATGTATATCTGTGTGTTCTTGTGCCCATGCTGTCATTTAGCTTCCGTTTTCCCCAAACTGTACTTGTAAAAGCAATTCCCTCAATAAATAAAGGCAGTTCCCTTTGTTTAATTGTGTTAAAAAAATTAATCCTTTCTACTTTCTGATCTATGAGAGAGTCTCTGTTCCCTAGATAAGCTCCATAGAGCTTTCCAGTCATGATGAAAGTTCAGGTTTCATCCCAGATAACTGCAGTGCCTCATACACTGGTACACGCATTTCAACTGTTATTTCTACTCTTTAATATGCACTAGAATACCCTTTGCGTTCTGTGCCATCAAAACACGTTAATGAATTAGTAAAATGTGACTGTGTAATGTTCTTAAGTCCTTCTTCTTCCAATCAATATGCTTTCAGTATCCAGTGAATTTTTGCATGCTTAACATTTCCATGCCAATTATGTATTTTTTCTTCTGGGAAACTTTCTTCTTGTCCTCAAGGTACTACTTTATATATTTATCTTCTCATATTTTGGCAAATCAGGACATTGATAAAAAAAATTCTAAAAGAGCTCTTTCAAGAATTTCACAATTTGTCCTCCTTAATCTTACCTTTCTGTTTGATAACCTAGTCAATAAAGTCTCTGCTTTGGTTAGTTCTCATTCATTTCCTAATTTGTGCTCTGATCTCCATCTTTTCCAGATTAGAGGCTGTGTCTGTGGAACTGTATCATCTTGACTTCAGATAACATTAACAGACTAGTTGATTTTGATCCAGAGGAGATGACAACAGTCTTCTTCTTTCCAATATTTCCTTTGAACTGCTGAGATAATAAAAAAACTCAAAGAGAGATCTAGCTGAAATTTTCCTACTTCAAGTATTTTATTTCATTAACTGTGAAACTATAACTTGTGATCTTTTAGCCCGTGAGAGTAAATCAGCCAGAATTCCTCCAGAGCATAGAATCACAGAATGGTTTGTGTTGGAAGGGACCTTAAAGATCATCTAGTTCCAACCCCCTGCCATGGGCAGGGACAGCTTCCACTGGACTAGGTTGCTCAAAGCTGACTGGATCAGGAAATTTTTGAGAAATAAAAACTAACAAAGTGTGATTTGATAAGAAATATATTGTTCATGTATGATCACAGGCATGAATCTATCCCTTTCCCCCCAAAAAACCCCATAAACTAAACCATTTTATGAAAGGGAAACATACCTATGTAGTATAATTTAATTTACAAAAATCCAGTGACACAAGATTACTTGAGGCATATTTCACCAATCAACTACTTTTCATAGCTAACCAGCCTCAACCGAATTGCAGAACTTTCAAAACACCTATCTGAAAGCCCATAAATGAGGAGAACCAGTATGGGTTGCCTCTGATCCATTTTTAAAAATAATATATTACATGAGCTCTGTAGTTCACACACTTGGAGACTATGGTTACATATATCCTTTGTTAAGTAATTGCCTTGGGAAGGCCAAGGCCAGAATGAAGCTCCTGCCCAGTGGCAGGAGGTGTGGAGAAACCTGCCACCCTCTGTGGGAAGGCTTCAGACTTGATGAGACACAATGAGGGAGCATCGCTTGAATTATAAGAGCAGGGTGTAGAGCATTGTTGTCACTTGACCAAGCACCTTACACCTCTAAAATGGTATTATTTAAGCCCTGGCATCATTTTCTCACTGAAGGTTTCCCATAGATGCACCTTGTCTCCCTGCTGGAGCCAGAGTGTGAAGGTGCATACCTTGCAGGGTGGGAAAGGGCACAGCTTTCACCTGCTGCTCAGCTCAGTTTGCCAAAGCAGAGGCTGAGAGGAGCCATCTGGAGCTGTTGCTGGCCAGGGAGGTGCCTGTGTTGCCCCAACATGGCTGTTGAGAGCCCTGTGCACAATCCATGCTGCAGGAGAGGGGTGGTTAAATGTAGGTGACCCTGTGAGCAGGGGGCTGGAGGGAAGCTGACCTTCCACACTGAAAAACTTGGGAAAGGGTCTTTTTACTCGGTTTTGCTCCTACTCCTTCAGCACCAAGCCAGGTCTAGCTGAGGACTGTCGTCAGACGTTTCTCTGCATTGCTTTGTTCCACATCTGCGGTGCAGAAATTATGATGTGGGTATGCTCTACTCTCATAACAAATACCACGTCCCTTGTGCTCCTATAAAACTGTTCTCTCTTTAAGCCTAGAATTTTCAGTTACAGCGCCACATAGTCTTTAAAGTCCCTTTTACTAGGCAATAAAATAAAAAATTTATTAAGAAACTGCATACACAGATTTATTCAAGTGACCGAAGCGCACAGTACATTTCACAAGGAAAATATGGAACACAGTGACCTGAAAAGCTTTATGCTGGTAGCCTCATGGCAAAACATCAGACAGAGTGGGTGTTGTTTTTTCCCCTCTGTGCTGTTAATAGTTTATTACTTTTTACCATTCCTCTCCCAAGCAATATTAGAAAGAGAAAATGATGAGTCTCAGCAATTTTGAAGTGGCATCAAATTGCTATTTCTGTTACAACGGTTTCTATTAATCCTATTTTCTGATTTTTTTTCATTTATTTCAATTTGTGTTCAAGCCATGCTCATGTGAACAGTGTTTGTTCAGAGGTTAGGGAAATGGGTGAGCAATGATCTGTGCATAACTGCACAATCCTTCAAAGGCACTGTTCTCACTTGCCACCCATCCCCACCCCAAAGTAAGCCATGGGGAGGAAAGCTGCAATGTGCTGTTGAATGTACCCACTAGTTAAGCTGTGATACTTCAGGGACAAGACTAAAATCAGCTGCCACCCCCTTTCCTATCACATCAAGGCTGGCAGGAAATTTTGCTGGGTCTTATTGCTAATTTTTTAGTAGATGATAGTGTGTGATGAGAGGGTTTCTTATCCTCTTCATCTCTTGTACCACTGTATTGTCTACATCACAATTTAACCCTGAAGAATTAATTTGCTGCTTTGCAAAGGATGTTCAGGAAATAAAGTTGGCAAAGAGTAAATGTCAAATGAATTCATCCCACCTACTTACCTAATCAAGGTCAGAGAAGGATGAGAAAGCAATTAATTTATATGGCCTCAGAAAACTGAGCTGCCACTATAACTCATTAGTTTAATGTGTTATTTTTAATTATATTACTATAAACAACTATATTATGAAAGTAAAGGTGGTTGTAAATGCAAAGTCAAGGTACACAAGGAGTCAAGTACCTTGGTGCATTAAAAGCAGAGTTCAGTGCCTGCGTTTTGACAGAAGTCCCTCAGTTTCCACAGGAACCTAAGATCCATTCCTTGTCTCTTTCCTAACTGCCTCTCCAACTGCATTATCAATGAAAAGCACACCATTTTGAAAGCTATCTTTTCATTTGAGCCCTGCTATCTTTTAACTGTACATTACTTACATCCTGCTATTACATCTGTGTAATTCCATAACTATACTGCATTGTGAATTCATTCCCAAGGGCTGGCTGACTGATTCCCAGGAAGAATTTGTGGGTTTCTCCATACACAAGACATGGGACTACTACATAGGCCTTTTGCAAGATCTTTCAAGCCTTCCTCCTGTGCCTCACTTACCAGTTTGTGTGCCCACAATGCTCCTTTTGGTGTCATACCACAGTGAGCCTGCTGGGCTCAGGAAAGCTCTGCCCTTTGAGGTGACACACCTCAGACTGCATCCAGAGTGGTCTTGCTATGTAAGACGTTGCACACAGCTTCCATCCTCATGTTTCCTCTTCTTCTCGCAAAATGTGGTTTCCAGAGATGTGTGCAGCGTCCTGACCTGTCACAAGATATCACTATTTATCTGGTTATCACCTCAAAAGGGAATGAAAAGGCAATGGCTCCCTTATTTTTGGAAAGATCACCAGCTTTATATTTTTTTGGTAAAGCCTTAATATCAGTCTTGACTCATCAGCTCCTGGCTACTGACATGTACTTTTGTGTTTCCACTGCATTTTATGTAGCTATCAGATTTGTCAGCCTAATGACCTTTAGGGGATATAAACCTAATTTCTAAATGACTGCTAAGTAGATGGCACTGCACAGATAATTAACTGTGTCTGTAACACAGGATTCGTGGTGAATTGAGATATACCTGACCTCTGAATTATTTTTTTTAAAACTTCTAAGTAGTTAAAAATTTTTTACAAATGAAACAATCTTATAAAGATTTGGAAGAAGAAACTTTGTTGGGTTTTTCTGTTTGATTGGTTGGTTGGTTTTGAGTTTGGTTTTTTCCTGTCTCTTGAATAGTTTCAGTTGGAACAGAGAAATACCACAATTACATTTACATTAAAGAAAAGAAAGACTCCAGCAAAACAGAAAATATTTATTCATCATTTACCCTTGTGATATTTTTCAGCATCTCTTGAAGATGCTTGAAAGATCTTTGATGTTACCCAACACTGAGTTTAAGCACAATCATCCTGTTCCTACTCACTCTGCACAGCAAAGGTGTTAGAATCATAGAATCATAGAATAGTTAGGGCTGGAAAGGACCTTAAGATCATCTAGTTCCAACCCCCCTGCCATAAGCAGGGACAAAGTTGATGCATACATTTATATTGATGTCTCATAAATTTGAAATCAGTGAGTCACTTCGCCACAGATAAAAGGACTACAGATGCACCACCATAATCTGAAGTAAACCAGGTCTATCATCTCAGACTGTAAAAATGGTGAAGAAATGACATCACAGTTACACTAAACTTAAGATGACTGTGCTTTAATGTGATTTGGATATGTCAGATGCTGTACCTAAGAAGTGAATAAGATTTTTTGCTGACTTTCACCATTGCCAGTGTGAAGGCCTTTGTGTTTCAGAACAACTTGGAGCTATTCTTTTTCCTCCTGTTCATGTCTCAACACTTGCTGTCTTCTGAACTCACTAGAATTCAGGTCTTTTGGCACATCCAAGTAAGCTTTAGAGGTTCAAGAGGGAGTCCTTTATTCGAAAAGGGATAAGACTGATTCCCCCCAAATCCATTGTATATATGTACAAAGTCATATGCATAGGGAAAGAACAACAGTAGCACATATCAATACATACAAATATAGAAAGCAGAAAGCACACAGGAAATAAATAGATAATCATGTTAGTGCGCTAGATGCATTAGATAGATATCTGCTATTCAGCTGCCTGAACCACGATAGGCTGGGACGTTGAAGATGTAAATGACTAGGTAGCAGAGCAGATAGCAGTGGTATGCCATTGCCTAAACTGACCACCCAAAAAAATGCATTTCAGTGCGAGAGGTCAGGTAAAATGACTGAAAACTAAGGACACAGGTTATACCCCCGAGTTTTAAAAGACTTGGTTTGGAAGGTAGAATTTTGGGGAAAAGCAGTATGTAGTGTAGTGAAACTAACTCTGGATGAGATTACAGTCAGACAGAAAGGTCACACAGCAGGGCTTCATGTTAAAGTCTGACTCATCTCGAAACACACATTTGATACCTGCCATGTGTAATATAAATTTATATACTTTATTGTTGTAATTTTCTAATTGCTCAGGAGTCTGCAAGAGGTAAAGAAGGGGAAGCTTTTGTAAGTGCACTTCTTTTATAAACTTGTTAAACAAGCAAGAGAGATAAAATAAGCCATCTTGTTCTAATCTCCCTAAGCAAAGCAACACATTCACGTTGGTAAAAAACCAGAGACCTACTTCAAACTAATCACTTAAGAAACTCAGAGAACAAATTGGATTTCAACTGCAAAAGTATTTTTTCTATCATTGCCTTAATTTGGAAGGCAAGAAATAAATAAAATAAATGAAGACAAGAGTATATGTTTGGAAATACCCCTTAAAATCTCAGACTGAATTGAGGACATGTAGTAAGTCCATGAATACCTGAATTCTCTTGTTGTACAGAGAAACTGTATATCTTATCTATAATCCATGATTTTTTTCAGTAAATTAGGTTTTAAAAAGCAAATTTGTCTTTTTTTTCCCCTTTCCAATAGGTGTAGAAAAGCTATTCAAGCTGATGAAGATCATATAGCCAAGTCCACGTGCTTGACTGAATTCAGAGAAAAGCCATGAAACCAGAGTAAGGATTGAAGAATAAAATAGTCTTTGGCTTCTTGAAAAAATGGTTAAGAACTGGTTTGGATCCTACTCTTAAAGTAGAAACCATTTTGCAAGGATTACATAGGATTTTTCACCAAAATTAACAGAGGCTTAACAAACTATTGTTAGTTGTTATAGATCAGAAATTCAGCCTAGAAATACAGAATAAGACAAGGATGATGAATTTTCCACCACTTACCCTTTAAAATAAGGTCAGATTTTTCTGGAATACTCTTTTTGTGGAAGAAATTCTGTGTCTGATATGTATCCGTACACATATGTGTGTGTAGGGTACCCGAGGTTAAATAATACTACTTAAACTCTCTGCTAAAAACATGTTTCTAAGCTTTGGCCTTGATATAACAACTTACATCAGTTGTTAGGATGGGGGGTTGGGAAAATTCCTTCCTCAGGTCTGAGATCTCAGGGTACTTTTGTTTTCCTCTGTGATTCATCTGTGATGAGCAAAGCACAGTTTACTTGTTGTTTAGATGTCCCAGATTAATAGCACCCTAAGCATTTATATTGTCAATCAGTAGTACACACTCCTTCATCCTAGTGATTGCATTTTTTTCCTATGTAAGTCACTACAAAAGAGTATTTTTACAAAACTTAATGACTTAAAATTATGTAAGTCATAGTAGAAGATGCACTATTCCCTCATGGATATAAACAGTGTGTACTAAAACATTTCTATGTGTTGTACTGAACAAGAATCAGGCAGATTTGAGTAATAAGGTTAAGAAATGCCTTATGACATATTTTTAAGGGGCAGCATGACATTTATCATTAAAAGAAGCAAGAACAAATATTTTTAAATTCAATGTACATTAACAGAAAATATAAAAATAAATGAGGGTATACTGACCCACCATATGTTGCTGTTTTCATTGAATAAGCTACCTTGAAAAAGAATGGGAAGATTTACAGAACCAGCCATATTCACACACCAGTGACATCTCAAGAGAAGTAGGTGTAGATAAATAATAACCAGTGCTTGGCCTCAAAGTAGAGTATTTGTCATTGTGTCCTAGTTCCAGTAAATCATGTTTAGGCATCACCTACTCCTAACATATTACTACTCCCCAAAAATATATTTGCTATCCTGTCTAATCATCAGCTAAGACTCATTGCTCTTCTATCAAATATTTTATAAAATATAAGAATGAACTGGAAATAATAGGGTACCTGAGAAAGTTTTAGAAACTTCTATTACTCTGAGGGATGTGATTAATTTAAAGCACATACTTTTAAAACAGACAAAGCATTTGCATATGGCCAAAACCAACATTGCATTTGTGAAGTTTTGTATGAACATAGACAAAATCTTTGTCTAGAGTCACATAAACATTGAATTGGCTCAGCCCACCTGGCAGGAATAGCACATTATGTAGCAAACACTGAAGATCTGAGAGGCAGCATAGTATTAGCTGTGAACAGGGGATGGTGCTGTGACTGAATCCACTGTCAGAACTTAGGCTGAAAGAAGCTCCTGATGGTGAACCTCTTATTTGAAATAATCCCTGTAGGTCCTTAACAGGAAAGTTTATGCCTTTGGCATGATCCTGTTCAGACACAGCAAAACCTATGGATGGCACCTAGCTAATGGGTTAACTCTCTCCTCATTCTTTTCTCTTGAGAGAATTGTTCATCTGATCAGCCATAAGGTGTCTACTATGGGAACACCCTATGGGCAAACATTTTGGGTAAACTGAATTACCTCCAAGTTACGCTGACTGTTTGACTCTATCTCTCTGTCTCCATCACCTACTGGGGGAGCTTAGCCACCTTACTTAGCTGCAGCCACCTACTTGCGTACACCCACATCGTGGTATTTTGATAACAAAATGAACCCCACCCATGCAGCTCAGTTAAAGCAGAACCAGAGTCTTATTATAACCTCAAGAGGCACTCAGAGAGGTTTGGATAAAATGTATAGTACAGAAGTTGTCTAAAGCTTTTAGGTTTCTGAAGGGTGGAAAAGGATGCACAGGGTGTCAGGCAGGACAGGGAAGAATTAACAAGCTGATGTGTTAAACTGTCAGCCTCCAAAAAATACAAAGCAAAAAAGCTGTTAGCACTATCCAGCAGCTATGTGCAATGGGTACAACCTGGGTTTAGACTGTTCATCAGGAGGGAAAGAAACTAAATTCTACCATAAATCACCAGTTTGGGCTGGGCTGTATGTAGAGATGTATGTATGGCATCAGGCTGGTTTGTGAGCTGCTCAGTTCTTTTAATAACAAGACTGACAAATAAACCTCTTGCCTACTGTTGGGGCATTTGACTTGACAAACCACTTAATCTTCCACAGTCTCAGCTTTTGATAATTCCATTATTTTCATTTCTTTCTGCATGACTTTAATCACTTCTACTCCAGGGTAAGGATTACACCACTATTTAGGTTATCACCATTACAGTAATTTAGAAACCCTTTCTGTAGCACAGGGACAGCAGCTGCTCTTTCTAGTTTTTCTCGATCTGCTACACTAGCCCAGAGTATTTCTTTCAGTGTCCAGTACAGTTTAAGTGGACAACATCCTGTATTTATAAGACTTTGCCTATTGACCATTGGTTCCACCCTGTGTTTGATTATTTATACAGAATGATAAATGACCAGCTTTACATGTGTGTTAGGTCGCTTGCCAGTCTCCCCCTCTGCTGTTTAGCTCCCACACTGAGAAAAGCTGTTAGTGATAATTCATGGTATGTTTTCCTGGTGACTGTTCAGTTCTAACTACAAACACATGGCATTTTGCCCAGCATTTAAAATATTTTGCTGCTGAGACAGTCCATCAAGGGATCTTTGCCCTGCTCTGCAGACATACCAGACAGAAGAGCCCATAACTAATGGCAAACAACCTCTTTGGCTGGTGAGTAGCAGGACGGCCCTATACACCAATCAGGCATCTCACCAGCCATTGTGGTGAATCTCGGGAGCAGAGATTGCATGCAGTCCCAATGGCTGCTTGGCCGTCCACCAGCAACACCAGTTCCCCATTCCCAGGGCGAGCTGTGCTGTCTACATCTCTTGGTTGTATGCAATAGCTCTTAGTCCCTGAAGATCCTTTACTGTCTTGCACAAGAGGTACAGCTCTTGCAAGCTGCCCAACTGCAAAACACTTGAGTTCTTCCCACATTTCCTTTTCATCAGCTGCTGTCTACAAGTTCAGGTGTTCTCTGACTGAGCTTGAAGCAGCACAACTTTTTGTAAGGTGTTTCACCCACTTTGAGCAGAACTATGAAAAAGGTTTTCATAATTTGCTACTTAAATTTAATGTCACGTTTTTTCAAGTTCTTATGAGGACTTTTGTTAAAAATCCCTCACAGGATGGTTTTGTGCTGAAAAACCTAAGAGTAATAACTTCATATAAAGCTGAATGCGCTATGCTCCAACACGGCAACAGTCAAATCCTCCCTTATGTAGTGTTGATGTTTCTCATGGTTGTAATCAAACTGCAGTCTTAATCACTTACATTAATTTGATATTGATCACTAATCTCCTTTCTGCTTTGACTTTTTTCTAACTGTTGCTTTTAGGAAGAACTGGGGAAAACAACTTATCCAGCTGATCTAATGAATTATAGAATCATAGAATAATCAGGATTGGAAAGGACCTTAGGATCATCTAGTTCCAACCATCCTGCCATGGGCAGAACACCTCACACTAAACCATGTCACCCAAGGCTCTGTCCAGCCTGGCCTTGAATACCACCAGGGATGGAGCATTCATAAGCTATTATTAATAATCAATAATAGTAATAACATTAAACTTAAATGATATTATTAATGATTTTAGTTTTACCAAGGCGGCAATCAATCAGGTATACAAACTTACATTGTTACCAGCCAAATGAATGGAGGTTTTTGCAGAGCTACAATAACACAAATTAATAGAATGAGATGACTTTAGTGTAGCTTTAATGTACCCACAGTTATAACTCACTTATTTTCCAGTGTTTGGAAACTTTTTAGATGATATACATATTTTCCTTATCTTTGTGTCTCAAATAGTGGGCAGGTTTTGAAACCACCTCTACATCTTATTCTGGGCATCTATTACTATTGTCTATATGTTGTTGTTTTGGCAACAGGAATACAGGTACAGCCATCAGCACCAAACTTATAAAAAGCTATGTCCTCGGGAGTTTCAGTGTCTCAAGTGCTAGAACTTTTTCAGGGGTTAAAATTCAGCAAGACTGCTAATAACTATCATTTAAAGAAAAGCCTTCAAACTAAACCATGATAGCGTAACACTAAGTATTTTTGTGATTTCAAAGATAAAAACAAGTAATAAAATCTGATGAAAAATCTTCCAATTTTATGCTTATGAAACAAGCTGGTTTAGACCGATACTGTTTATGGTGGAGGTACATGAGTCACTTTGAAGAGCAGTAGATTATCAGATTTTTCAGACTTGTGAACAAAACTATCCAGCTCAACCGAACCTGTATTTCAATAGAAGTCAATGTATATTGCCTCTAAGGAGTTTGAAAGTAGAATGAGAATGATAACAGTATCTATTGTTCAACAATATCCTTAAGCACAAACTTATTTCTCATCTAAGTCAACATGACTTAAATTCATCCTTAAGTGCTTGGCTGAATGGGAGCTTAAACATCTGCTTCTACAATTCTCATTCTTTCAGAGCAGTATTTATAGGGTCAGACCAACTGAAATTATGTCAGCTCACCCTCAGCTGAGTACAATTCAAGAACAGATATATTATGGGCTTGATAAGATCAGCATCCTTGCTTGTGAGCTGCACCTCTCCTGGGAAGCTGACCAGGTTGATAGCCAAGGTGGACAAACTCTTGGTGTCTCAGGGCAATTACAGCATTTCATGAAACTGAAGATTCACAGGTTTTCCCCAAGTGGTCATTTACACAGGCCAGAGGTAACAAGTGGTTTCAGCACTAATGTCTCCACTGGTGTATAAAGATCCACTTTGTTTTCCACTGGGAAATAATATGATTGTCTACCCAAAAGCTACTTTAAGAATCAGATTAATGTTGATGGTAGAGTGAACTGACAGCAAATATTCAAAGCAAATTTCTGTAGCAGGCGCAGTCAAAAGGGTTCTTCCTCTGGAACTGCTTTTACTGCTATCCTTCTGAGATAGCATTGGCCACTGTCAGAGACAGGATACGGGGCTGGCTGTATCTTTGACCCACTACAATTGTTATTATGTCCTCACAACATCCTTCCACTGCAGACAGCAATGGGCAGATACACACTGGCAGTCCCCAATGAAATGAAAGCTCCTAGACCATCTGTGTCTGGAACAGTTTCTGCTGTTTCTACAGGACTGAAGCCAACATTTGCAGCTGCTTTATAACTTCAGTAAACTTGCTGTTGCTATTCTATCACCCATGTCAGATTCCCTTTAGAGAAAAGAAAGCTGAAACCAAAAGCAGAATTTGGAAAAGTCCTGAAACAGTAATTCAAGCACTTCTCCAAACTTACAAGCATGGCCCACACGTGAAGTTGATGTCAACATTAACTTCTTGACATTTGTTTTTGTGGGGTTTTTTATTGGCAATTGTTAATAAAACATATAAAGATAACAGAAAGGATGAATAGTTCAAGCCTCCTCTGTGATAGGACTGTTCCCAGGTTTTCACTGGCCCACACTACCACATCCTCAGGAAATCACACATGTTCACTCTTTCCTTTCTGTTTCTTCTACCACATGAAATTAGGAGTGTGCTAATCCTGCAGCCCACAGGGTAGAGCAGAGATATGTGAGACAGCTCCAAACAAACCAGCTCATGTATTGAAAACACTCTATTGTCATGGCAGCACCAAGCTGTGCAGTTTGACTTAACGTTCTAGTTTTCAGTGCAAAGCCTGCCAGCACAGTCCTCAGCAGACAAATAAAAACACTTACCTGCTTCCTAAAAGTCTCAAACCATGTACAAGTACTTGAAACAAGCATTGCACACAATCTGAATACCTTGTTTTGCAGAATTTAATCATCAGAGCTAGAATTACAGGCACAGGCATTTAAAAATGGCAGCCTTTAATTTTGTCAGCTAAATGGGAACTACATTGTGATTTCTCAGGAATGGCCTTTAAAATAGAAAGTGGGGCTTTTTTTCATTCTACCTATCATTTTAAATGGAAATCAGTGGCTGAGAAGAATATCCTTGCTTTACTTATGACTTTTCAGAAGCAAATGTATTTTCATACTGAAGGTAATCTTTGTCATTAAAATCCCTTACATGGCAAGCATACACAACAAACTGCGGCAAGCATAAACAACAAGCTGCAGCAAGCATTGGTTCTGGAAAGTTCCAAAAACTCTCATAACTTTGCTACAAATGTAAAAAATCTAACACAAGAACTTCCAGGTAACAACTATATTTTTGACATATGCATAAAAATTAATCTAAGGTCAGTTCTTTTGCAAATAAAGCAAAGATGCAAATGTCCAAGTCAAGAGAAAGTTGTGTTTGGTAGCATAATAATCAACCAATCTTTTCCCTGTAATCACTTTTTCTCACTTCAGTATTTATTTCCTGGCAATGTCTTCACCATTCCTATGTCTGTCTTGTTATTTTTTAATCATTACTTGGTCTTGTGTAGTCAGATTACTCTGTCAACCACCTACTTCCATCTCCTTCCTGCCTTGGCTTACAACCATTTTTGACTCAGCACACATTTACCCACTGACTATGCTTCTTCAAGATATTTCACTGGCACGTTTCATGAGCTACATCATAGAAGCAACACACTTTCCCTAGACGTGTGAGTAGAAGCACAGTGCTTCACTAGGTGATCATCTCCTTTCAGGGCAAAGCAAATGACTAAATCACACAGACATGCAGAAATATTGCACTGTATATTTGAAACAATCACAAAGCAAATAAAACAAAACAAGATAATGTAACTGAATGATTAAAAAATGTTATCTCCTAATCAAGAAAGAAGACAAAAAACTTAATTTAGATGAGAAACAGCTATATTTGGACTCAGTACTTTCCTGTAAGAGGAAACAAGAGTATAATGTATCTGCCCAGGACCTCAGAGAGATAAAGACTATGACTCTCACAGATTCTCTCTCTCCCCCGCAACTCTCAAGCTCCTTTCATCCAGGAATTCTTCTCCCTCCCTTTCCACTTGCTTCCTATTTTCCTAGACTTGGTCCAGCTTCTGCAATCACTGTCTGCTCCATCTGCCACCACAGACCTATGGCCCTTTTGCAGAATCAGTGTTCAGAGCAGCAGCAGCACCTTGAAGAGACCTACAGGCATATGAGAGGGGTGGCTGAGTTTACTCACATTCTTAAAAGTAAGTGTGCAGGTTAAAAAAGTGCTGGTCAGGATAATATTTAAAATCTCTGTCATTGGAGGAAAATCAGCACAACAGATATAATATGATTTATCCTTATGGGGCTCTGTGAAGTTCCAACTGCTATGGAAATGGTATGTATTTTGTTATTACCATGCTAGGAAAAATTCACCAAAGGTTGCATCTTTACACCACTGGAATGCAGGGGTCACAGACATGTTCAGAGACACTTCATGTATGCTCATCAAAATAAAATAACACTGTGAGATATTCACCATTAAAAATACCATGAATACCCTGAATAGTCTTCATAAAACAGAAGTACTGCTGCACAGCAGTGAAGCAGTTTTTTGAAGCTTTCTTAAACAGGGCTGGACAACTTTGGCTAAGGCTCAGCCAAGGATGGGACCTATGTTGAAGGTCATGTTCAGTGAGAGACAAAGCCTGAGGCTCCAGCAATGGTGAGGTTGCCAAAAGGAAGGAGGGAGGGCATCGGAACAGGAATATTTTTGGTGAACTTTTTTCAGGAGCAGTATTGTGGGTTACAGAGTAGTGCACATTTGAGACCAGGGCCCTTAGCCCAGGATGCCCACCACTGTAGTGTTGAACAGGTTGTCAGTAATGACTTCTGTCTTTAGCCCACACCTTTCCCCTAGAAACGCCGCTGCAGCTATGGGCTTTGTCTCTGTAGCAACCATCATCCTAACCCAACCCTAAGCTCAAACATAGTCCTCAGACAGTGACTGAACCTTACCCCAATACCCATAGTCAACTTCCCAAGAATGATTTCTTTTTGAAGTCCACACCCTCCTTTGGCAGCCCCATTGTGGTTCACACTCTACCTATAGCCCTATGCCTCTTCCACACTTGAGCCCTATGTTTTGAGTTTCTCCTAACTCCACCTTTAGCTCAACACTCCCTACTTCATTGCTTCAATGACTACTTCACAGTCTACCCCTTTCT
The DNA here is from genome assembly GCA_002631895.1 of Agapornis roseicollis. Classification (NCBI taxonomy): domain Eukaryota; kingdom Metazoa; phylum Chordata; class Aves; order Psittaciformes; family Psittacidae; genus Agapornis; species Agapornis roseicollis. Next base: position 71,433 of record NDXB01009560.1, read on the forward strand.
TGATCAGTCCCTTTGAAACAACACTCTCCTGAAGCTGTACATGTTGTTCTTGTTATACTCATCCTAAACCAAGGCCTTGGCTTTGGCTCAGCCGTATCTCAAGATCCCCAGTCATGGTCCTCTTGAATAAGCTATCAGTGTAGATTTCTCCTTGTGTTCCACCCCTTCCTTGGACAGTCACCTTTGCAGCCCCACTCCAAGTGGAGGCAGAGGCTTTGTCTCTACCCTAACCCTAACTCTTAGCCTAACCATAGGTCTTGAGCTGGTCTGAACCATACCTGAATACTATTAATACATTGCCTTGTTGTACAGGTTCTCAGGAGAGATTATTTTTGCAGCCCATCTCTCTCTTTAGCATTCCCTTTGCACTGACACTGCAACTAGAGCCCTAGGCATGTTCTTTCTCCTAAACCTGACAATAAATATCCCCCTAGGTCTTGGCCTTTGCTGATTCTTAGTCATGGTCCTCTTGACCAAAGTCTCAAGGGAGATTTCTCCTGAGACCTTGCTGTAGACCCCTCCTTCCTTTGAAGGCCCTCTGAAGCTTGTTGCTATAACCTTACGGGTAAATCTAAATCTTAACACCAATCCTCCCGTCACAGACATCACAGACTAGTTCTCAAGGGAGAAGCCTTTCTGAAGTCCACCTTTTTCTTGCAAAGCTTTTATGCATTTCCATTAGGGTTAGAGTCAGATTTGGTCTAGTGTCAGGGTCATAGTTAAGAGACTGCAAATCCTATGGCTCCAGTTGGAATGGGTCTGCAAACAGGATGCCCAAGGGTTGAACTTAAAGAAGAAATATCCCAAGAGCTTTTTCGATATTATCATAGCTGGGAATCTGGAGAAGGCTCAGCCAAGATCTAGGCAAAGGCATGGTGATAGGCTTGGGGTGAGAAGGGAGGCAAAGCCTTGCACTTGTAATGTGCAAAGGTGAAAAAATGCAGACTGGAACTTCAATTTTGATGCGAGCTGGAAGTCATGATCCATCAGGTGCCAGACAAGAGCTGCTCTAGCCAGATCTGCATCCTGCAGAAGCAAAACCCATCACATGCTAAATGAACTTCAGCCAGTCAGAAACCTGGGAAGTGCCCCTCCTCACACTTAATTTGAAGGAAATGGGCAGCCATGAAGGGCGGCAGACATGCTACTGATGACACTCCAGGCCAAAGGAACAAAGATACCCCTAAGGGGCTGTGGCCGTGGGTGACCCACATTGGGGCAGGGATATGACTGTGGCCATGGGTGACCCGTGCTGAGGCAAGGACATCCTTGAGGGTCTGTGTCCATGGGCCACCCCCTGCAGAGCAGAGATGCCCATGAATCTGTATTCATTTAAAAACTTGGACCTTCTCACCAAGACATGTAGTCAGATGGTTTGTCTCTAAAAAGCATAATACCTTGGTGACAGCAATAAAATTACTTTTTTCTTGAGGTCAGCAGTTCCCGAACTTTATTTCTCAAGAGCAGATTGTTTCAGATCCCTTATCTGGTGACACTTGCTAAAGGTGTCACCATGGCAACCTGACAAGGTCAGCATGACCGTTGCTAGGCAGCATAGCACCTTGGCAGACTCCCCTCTGGTCCCCAGGTGGCTGCAAGGCCCCTGGACCTGTCACCCAGGATGCTCAGACAGCTGTGGTGATGGTGCCTGTGCATGGAGGTGTCAGGAAATGAGAAGAAATTCTGGATGGTGCATTTTTAGGTAATTACAGCACAGTCCTGGCATGTTTATGAGCTCTGGAGGTGACAGCAGTGTGACATCAACCACTCAGGACGTGCAATAACCTGCTAAGGATGGGCTACATGAAAAACCCTGGTCCTATTCCAAAATTGAATTTTCCCTTTTTTATTAACAGAGCATTATTAATATAGACAGGAGTGAAATGGATTATAATAAGATCCTCCAGAAAATTGTGCAAGTAGATGGGAAATGAGTATTTGCGTGTAATGATAGCTTAGGGTGCCTGTAATAGAAGCAGCTGCCTATAAAAGCTGGCAGGCAATGGAACTGAGCATTACCAGCTGTTTTTCCCCCTGTGAAAGGCTCCACATCATTATGTTTTGTCCCACATGGCACTTTATAGGTGACACCTGTGACAGCAAGAGAACACCAGAATCTTCCATCCCAGGAGATTTATCCCTTTCCCACCACCTCCACCTCTAAGAGGAATGCATGGCTTCTGCAGTTGCTGCCCTGAGGAAGTCACATATTTTGTTTGGGGTGGGTGGTTCAGGACAAACCCCATCTTACCGTGCAGACAGTCCTTTCCTGTAGAAATAAGTCGAACAAGGGAAAACTTTCTCCTCCACTGACCCACTCCTGATATATCAATGTGTTCATGCTGTCTACAAGACTGCTCAGGAGCCTGTTCAGTCCCTAATGTTTCTCACCCTAGGGCAAGCACAGAAAGGACTGTAGAAAAAGAAAGTAGTTTTCCATTGACTGTAGTGGCTGGTGCCTGGATGATCTCTCTGACCCAGCTGAGGAGAAGTGTGCACAGGGACCTGCACCTCATAGGGCTGCAAACCCATGGCTGCTTCTTTAAAGGCCCCTTCCAATCCAAACTATTCTGATTTTATGATTTCTGCCTTTTTTGCTCTTTGTATTGCCATGTATTTTGCCTCTCCCAAAGAACTGAGTTATGACTGTAAGGCTCAAGGTGTTCAGTTACTTTTGGATAGTGACAAATCAATAAAGAAAAAATATCCCAAAACATAATACAGATTTTACCAAGTACTTGGTAAGGATGAAGATCAAAAATAACATAGTGTTGAAACCATTACTGGCTATTTTCTAAACAAACTGGAGTAAAGATTCCCCTGTAGCCCATGGTACAGACCATGGTGAGGCAGATTATGCCCATGCAGCCCATGGAGGTCCACAGTAGGGCAAATATCCAGCTGCAGGCTCCTGGCACCATGAGGAGATGAGTCCACACTGGAGCAGGTTTGCTGCAGGACTTGTGATCCTTCAGGGAACCCATGCTGGAGCAGCCTGTTCCTGAAAGACTGCACCCTATGGAAAGGACTCAAGCTAGACCAGGGGAAAAGTATGAGTCCTCCTCCTCTGAAGAGGAAGGAGCAGCAGAGACAACATGTGATGAATTGAGCACACCCCCATTCCCCATCCCCTGCATCACTTAGGGGAGGAGGTAGAGATTTTGGTAGTGGAGTTAAGCTGATGAAGAAGGGAGGGGTGGGGTGAAGGTGTTTTTAAGATTTGGGTTTATTTTGCATTACCCTACTTTGATTTCATTGGTAAAAAATTTATTTCCCAAGTTGGGTCTGTTTTGCCTTTCATGGTAATTACTCTCCCTGTTCTTATCTCCACCCATGAGCATTTCATTGTGTTTTACACTCCTGCAATGATAAAGCAGTGGTGGGCATCTCGTGTCCAGCCAGGGTCAACTCACCACAGTTGTTTACCTCTTTACACTCAGACTTAGGAGGAGACGTATCTCACAAACCAGTTGCAGGTAACAAAACTGCAGTGAAAATACTTTAAACCTCTTTAAGGCTGAAAATTTTATTACAAAGGAATAACCCTGGACTGATGGTCTGAACAACTTTCAGGCACAGAAGTTGCTGTTCCACATTGGAACAAACAGCCAGGCAGACATAAATTTCTGTTACCTTTGGCCTATGGTTTTCTCTGTAGACTGGGTTATCTACTTTCAGTAGTTGTTTGAGCAACAAATGGTCTGTCTGGTACTAAGCTGAACATTGTAAGATTACTGATGATGGCAGTTAGCTGGATATGTAGTTAAAATAAGACTCTGGAAAATGAGTGTAGCTGATACATAAACATCTTCATTAAACTATTGTTATTTTGTAATATTGTTTGGGAATTCAGAATCTATTTCATATAGAAAACACACATTATCAGTATCGATTTCATCTTGACTAATTAAAAGAGAAAAAAAAAAGACCTGGTTTTTGTTTTCAAGGCCTGCCTCAAATTAGGCTGGTGCTTAGAATCTCAGTAACTGGAATTTGGAATTAAAATGTCTTTAAGGACAGACTTTAATCTTGTATGGATTGATAAAGAATAATCAAGCAACAGATTTTTCCTTTATCTCATTAACCAGTCCAGGGAAGAAGAGGGCTCTCCATATTTTTATTTTTAATTCTAGAATGCTCTTGTAAAATATTTTAAATCAAACCCTTGGCATTGTTCTGGAGTTGGCGGGGAACAGGCAGCACAGGACAGCACAGAGGGCAGTCTCAGACTGCAGCAAGGCAGGCATTTCCAGAAAGACCATGACTTCAGAAGCACTGATTCCTATCTCTTCTACCAAGCATATACTCTACCATCTGTGTTCACAGCTGTCGAACATCTCATGTAACCCTGAAGCACAAGGTATACATTATTCAAACTTTCAAAGAAGACAATATTCTTGAAAGATTCAGGCTTTTTCATATACACACTGTCTCTGTGTTCCTGTTCTTTTAGCCAGAAATATGATTGTCCTTATATCTGAACTACTCCCCTTTGCCTGAAGCAAAAAAAAACCAAACAAACCCATCCCTGTGTTTGCAACAGCACCAAGAGATCACAGGAATATTCCATTTTCTGCGCAAATAACCTGCAGTTAAAAAATCACAGGGTGGGAAAAAAGTGTTAGTGACTTGTTAAAAGCAACCATTTTTATTTCTCAGTGTTTTTGCTACAGGTTCTCATGCAGAACAAGAGTGATCATTAGTGTGCATGGGTTTCATAGCTAGAAGATCAGCTGTACTATCTATATATTTCTTGTTGACTATTTAGATTATGGTTCCCAGCAGATGATGCAATAGATGCTGCCACTGCAGACTGTCAGAACATGTCAGTGATGTTTTATTTTATTGAGTTGAATGTTTTAGAAGAGATTCAGATCTAGTTCACATGGTTTTTGTCACAGAGAATGGAGAGAATGGCAAACACCCAGATTTCTGACTAGGATAAGGACAGCTGGGCAGAAAGTTAACTTCATTTGGCTAAGAGCTCAGCATCCTACAGTACACACATAAAATGCTGGAAGTCATATAAGCAGCAACCAACACTTTATATAGCTAAACTACCCAATTAAGGGTGTACTGAAGGACCACTCTCAACCTGCTGCATAAAGCTGTGATGGAACCACAGTCCGTATGAAGCCCTGAGTCCTGACAAACAGCCTTGCTACACTCTGGCACTGGCAGTTAAAAGCAAAACATGGTAGCATCTGTAGCATCAGAATGCCTTGGATGCAGTGCCCATGAGATGGTAGAATTCGAGATCCTCAGGACAGTGAGAAGAGCGTGCAGCAAACTCACTGCCCTGGACTTCAACAGAGAAGACTTTGGCCTCTTCAGGGACCTGCTTAGGAAGCTTCCATGGGATATAGCTGTGGAGGGCAGGGGGGCCCAAGACCGCTGGATGATATTCAAAGATCACCTGCTACAAGCTCAGGAGTGTTGCATCCCAACTAGAAGGAAGTGCAGCAGGAGGGCCAGGAGACCTCCATGGATGGATAAGGGGCTGCTGAGGAAAATTTGAAGGAAAAAAGAGGCTTATAAAAGGTGGAAGCAAGGACAGGCGGTCTGGGATGAATATAAGGATGTTGTCCGGGAAGCTAGAGACAACGTAAGGAAAGCTAAGGCCCAGTTAGAATTAAACTTAGCTAGGGATGTTAAGGATAACAAGAAGGGATTCTACAGGTACATTGCAAATAAAAGACAGACCAGGAACAACTTAGGCCCCCTCTGGAAGCTGTCGGGTGAACTGGCTACGCNGATTCTACAGTTGCAAATAAAAGACAGACCAGGAACAACTTAGGCCCCCTCTGGAAGCTGTCGGGTGAACTGGCTACGCAGGATTTGGAGAAGGCTGAGGTTCTGAACCACTTCTTTGCCTTGGTCTTCAGCGGGAAAGGCTCTGACTGCACCACCCAAGTCTTGGAAGGCAGACGCAGGGACTGTGAGAATGAAGATCTTGGGCCCACTGTAGGAGAGGATCTGGTTCGAGACCATCTTAAGAACCTGAACGTGCACAAGTCCATGGGACCTGATGAATTCCATCCGAGGGTCCTGAAGGAGCTGGCAAGTGAAGTTGCTAAGCCACTGTCCATCATATTTGAGAGATCATGGCAGTCAGGGGAAGTTCCCAACGACTGGAAAAGGGGAAATATAATCCCCATTTTCAAGAAGGGGTAAATGGATGTCTCAGGGAATTACAGAGCAGTCAGTCTCACCTCTGTGCCTGGCAAAATCTTGGAGCACATTCTCCTGGAAGGTATGCTAAGGCACATGAAAAACAACAAGGTGCTTGGTGACAGCCATCATGGCTTCACTAAGGGGAAATCCTGCCTGACCAATTTGGTGGCCAGGTTGGATGAAGCCTTGGGTGGCACAGTTTAGTGTGAGGTGTCCCTGCTTATGGCAGGGGGGTTGGAAGTAGATGATCTAAAGGTCCTTTCCAACCCTAACTATTCTATGATTCTATGAAGTGGTTGTGTACTGAAAAACTAACTGTGCAGTGCTAGAAAGTCCACAGCCACAAAGTGTAAAACAGCTTTAGTTTCCCACTTTTCTTACCAGTGACCAGAGGATAGTGTGCTACGAGCAGCAAGCTGGTATAGAGAATAAAATCACCTTTATTATCCTATGATATACCTTGCTTAATAAATGTAAGCTTACATTGCAGGAAAAGAAAAACTGCATTATGTCATTGATTCTGACTGCTGCCAAGGTCGGTGAGTATATATTTACAAGTACACATCATTCCCCAAGCAAAATAGTACTGGTGCATGTTACCTCTGTACTGTCTCACTCCAATGTGGATGTGTTAAAATAATGCACCACTGACTATATTTTATTCTTTTATTACAGTAATGCTTAGACATCTCAGATAAAATAAGACTTTCCCTGTTGGACACTGTACAAATCCAGAGCAGACTTTGGCCAAAGAGCTATTCATTATTTGGATATAATTATAGTTATTTAATAAACTACATCTAACCAATTGTTACATGAGCTGCCAGTTGCTCTTACAACCATTAATCCTGGTAGGTTTTAAAAGAAATTCATTCTAAACAGGAGATGATGACTTAATCAACTCTAATTAAATGTAATGATTAATTTAGAGGAAAGTAGTCATATACTAATTCTTTCTGCACAATCATTATCGCTTTGAGTAGATGCTCTTTTGGTCAAAATGGTTCTTTCACCATCACCACAGCAAGAAGATGGAATTAACAGAGCACAGTGTAATTATGATTGAATTTTAATGTTTAGAGAAAACATTAATATGAAAAAACGAAAAAAAGAAATTGTCAACAGACATAAGAAAACTATTTGTTTAATCTTGTATATTCTGCCCTGAGTGCCACTTTATCCGGAGTGCATTCAGGTGCCTGGTATGTTGTTTTCTTCTACTATGAAGAAACATACAGGATGTTCCTCTGTATTCGTGTTCTGTGTCAGGTGGATTTACACCTGTCAAAGTCAAACATAGAGGACACTTCAGGGTGTGTTTTTTTCGGATAGCCTTTCCAAGGCACTCCTCTCTCCTTCTGGGACTGAACATAGAGTTAGTTTTCTCCTGGACATGGAATTCTTCTTCAGGGCCAGAGACCAGACAGTTCAATGGTCAGGCAAAAGCACATCTCTCTAAGAACAGGCATAAGGCATAAAATCCATCCTGTTTTAGGTCCTGTGCCATTTTATGGTCTCGTAGCACAAAATCTGTTCATAATCATTACCAGTGGTATTACCATCTTTGCTAGTCATAATCTATTAGCAACCATATTATGGTTCCATAATATCACTGTCACTGAAAACTGCAGCGCTTCATCAGTGAGATACGCACTGCTTCCTTAAAGCCATGAGAATTAGTTTTGCATGACAGGACTAAGGGAATGCCACAGGACATTACCCAAAAACATGGGGCCTGCAACTCAACCACAAGGCTCATCAGCTGCTGGATCCTCCAAGGGGGTCTGTTGTTCAAGAAGTTGGATTCAGTTCTGAAATAGCAAAGAGTAAACAAGAAAAAAGGTCTTTCCCTCTGCTGTATTCCAGTTTTAATCACTTTCTGCTAATGATTCTTAATGCTGATTTCTAGTTTGCAAAAGGGATAGCCTATTCATTGACAGTGAAATTATACTTCTGAATGTAAGGGCAGGGGTCAGAATATCTCTCAGAATGGATCCTCCTCTTTCTCCCTAATATTGGACTAGCTAAATAGCAGTTTTGGAAATGGAGGCTACCATGGCAATAGCTATATTGCTGATTTTCTCTTAAGCTTGACTACTTCTTAGTCAAGAACTAAGAAGCAGTTCTACTAGAACTTTTTAGTAGCTACTGATCTTTGTATCTGTGATGTTCATAGAGAAAGTATACATGAACAGACTGATACTTTGGAATGGAGATTGGCACATGAGAATATTTTGATTCTGAGGTTTATGGCTTGGTTTAATTTTGCTTTATTTTTTATCCTGTGTTTAATTTGTGGTAAAAAAACCTCACAAAACATAAACACCCCCCCCCCAAAAAAAAAAAAAAAAAAGCAAAAAAAAAAAAAAAAAAGCAAAAAAAAAAAAAAAAAAGCAAAAAAAAAAAAAAAAAAGCAAAAAAAAAAAAAAAAAAGCAAAAAAAAAAAAAAAAAAGCAAAAAAAAAAAAAAAAAAGCAAAAAAAAAAAAAAAAAAGCAAAAAAAAAAAAAAAAAAATAAACCAAAAAAAAAAAAAAAAAAAAGAAATAACCCCAAGCATGCATAGCATTGACTGCTTTCTTTTTATGAACAGAATAAATCAGAATACATAAATGCAAATACTGAAATTATCAGAAGCTGGTAAGAAGCACAAAGAAACCTATAATGAAGGAATTAAGCATTCCAAGTTTTTATAAGGCTACAAGGAAAAACAAGCAGTATAGAAAATACAACTGGATAACCATTACTACAGCTGTTTTTGTGAAGGTATGCTACAGATCCATCAAAAGAATTACTAAAATTGAGAAAAATATGACTTAGGAAGAGAGATGTATGGTGCATGTCTATTAAACAATGAGACCATATTTACTGGTCTTTTTTTTCCCTGCAGTACAAGGATAAAGGGGGCATTGAATGAAACTAGAAGGACTGCCATTCAAAATGCACCGTAGTAGCTCTTAGTACAAGGAGAAATAGGCCTATGAAATTTAGGTCAGAAGAGACAGCAGATCATTAAAGTTAGTATACATTCAAGAAAACACTTATATAGATTCCTGAAAGAGAAATATAAACTATAGGTATATATCTAAATAAATATAAAAAATAACACTATAACTGGATTGATCTATATCTGATGTCACTGCTGGAAATTGCTAAATGAATATGGAAAAGCTGCAAGTGGGATGCTAGAAAACTTTTTAACACATGCATAACTAAGAAGTAATCACATAATTATATCAATAGCATTAAATTAGTGTGAGGTGTCCCTGCTTATGGCAGGGGGGTTGGAAGTAGATGATCTTAAGGTCCTTCCAACCTTAACTATTCTATGATTCTATGATTCTATGACCTATTAGCTTGTGATCATCAAGTGCTTGTGATGACTGGATGACCTGAAAAAGTCCCTCTGCTCCCAGTGAAATATATCTAAGTAACTGTTACCTACACAGTGTTGCTCTATCTTATTCCGTCATAAGGCTTTAACCTTCTACTTACCTGGCAGCACAGATGAACTAGCGGATTCTCTTAGATAAGACGAGAGGCTAAAGGTGAGACAAAATTACTTGTTCTCTTTATAGAAAATGATGATAGTTTTCCAGACTGTCTGTAAATTTTTAATGATGCTTTTAGTAATTTCTGAAGTTTCATTTCTGAACTCATCTCAGAAAGAAAGAGTTTCCAGGGACATTAATGTTCCAGCTGCACAGCACAACTCAATTATTATGTACAGCTCAATGAAAAAATGCCATTATCAATCACTTCTGTTCTAGTGATGTAAGTAGTTGGCAATAATTACAATAAACCTAACAAGAAATCCACCACAGAATTACATTAAAGACAGCTACATTTTCAGGAGTTGAGCTGAAAGACATCAAACTTCTTTTAAATGACATTCCAGATGATAACAGTGGAGCTCTTCACCATCCAGGGAGCTACCATAAGAACCCAAATTTTGTGCCTATGAATTTTATTTCTCAAGAACTAATGTCAGCCTGGTTTTAGCTTAAAGAATTCTAGTCCCCAAAAGAAAACAACATAATGAAAATTTTTGGAGAAGTCTGAAGTAGCTCTTAGAAATGCCAGCGTGACCTCTACAAGGCAGTAAAAATGCTCAAAATAGAATCGTTCTTTATAACTACGGGAGAAAAATTCTACCAATTTCCACTCTTCTAAAATGATAAGATGGAACAGAGAGGGGCTGGAGTATTATCCTTACAAAGAACCCTTTGTAACAGCTAATATTCTGTAATAATAAGAGGGGAAGAAAACCTTCCTTGTTTCTTGCCTCTCAGCAGTACATTTTCAGCTTGGTAGATTTTAGTTTGATTAGAACTATGCATTCTATTGGAGTGGCACATAGATGTTATTCTGAGAAAGCACCTTCTCCCAGGTGCACCACGCACCAAGAGTGCAAATCCTGCAGGGGACCATGATAAAAGAACATGGCACCTCACTCTGCCTAAAAATCCTGAGGAATAGTTGGAGAGCTATGTTATTACCATTTTTGGTTCAAATATTTTAACATAATTACTTCAGCTGATGAAATCAGGGGGCTGGGATGGTACTAGAAACAACCATGTGATAAGGATGCAAAGATTAGGAGAAGTCATTACAGCTTGACTTGGAAGAATAGTACTCTAATATCATAGTTCCAAGTCATGACATGCAGGAAGCTGGTAGGATGACCAGAGCTTGGGATATCTGTGGAAGACTGTGCCTACAGACCAAACTCTTGCAAGAGAAAAGAGAGATCTGCTTTGAATCCCTCGATGATTAAAAATCTCTAAAGTCACTTTCCCCATCGGGCTTCAGCACAAGAATCAGAGTTAGTCTCTGAAGCTGCTCGGTTGTGTACCCATTTGGTGGTCATTGACATCGACCTTGTCTGCTGGCAAAATGGAAATGAAAAAAACATGAAGTTTCATTCTCTGTGTCCTGTCAAAGGAAAACATTTCCACTCACACTCAGGATGGGAATTCATTGTGATCAACTGCATATTCAACAGCAAATGGCATGCTTACACAGTGTGTCTTCCTACCAACTGTGACATCAGCCTGAATGTCCTCACAGCTTCAAAACATGCTTTTGAGTTGTCCAAAACCAAAATAACACACACAGTTTGAAGTAATCAGATAAAAGTAAATCAATAACAACACACTGTTGCATTTCAGCCCTGCATCTGATTCTAGTAAATTAAGCAAAATATATCACAGCATAATGCAGGATGGCTATTAGGTGCAGGTACTGCATCAATAGCTTCACTCCCATGCTGGTGTCTGGGGCTGGATGTCCTGACTGTGCGGTCCATGGGATGTCTTTTAGGGTGAATCCCTAGCTCCTTACAGTGCAAAATCCAGGAACAGTTTTAGGGGCACTTCTCTCTGGCAGTTGCTCCCTATTGATAGCATAGAACAGACGACTCCACATTCGGCACTGGCTGCCCTCCACCATTATCAAACACATCTGACACCCTCAGCACGCTCTCATGCCATATACCAAGGCATATGATGTGCTCTCAGGGTCAGATTATGTGAAGCAACCACTCTCACATTATTATTGACTACTGTGAACTGTAAAAAAACCAAAAACTGTAAAAAAGCAAATAAAAATGATGTCTTAGACCCCATGGAATGCCACAGAAGAGTCAGTGATGAAGGTCAAGTGGCATTCTATGGGTAAGTAAGGTATATTATACATTAAAGTATAATTTTATTTCTGATGGGACAAACACAGCAGCAGCAATATTTTCCAGCTGTCACACTGTCAGCTGTCTGGATTTTATAGCCACATTAAATGTCTATATAATCCCACTCCAGTAGAACTGCTGAACTACAGTTTCAGATACGCTATATAGCCATTATCTCCTATTTTTAATACAGCCCTTATTACAGACAGCTTTGCATTCCTAACTTTTCATGAATGAAAGAGATTTTTTTTTCAGGAACTGCCTCTGGTTTAAAGGGGAGCAGAAGGGCTGGAACTAGCAAGTCACTTGTATCATTTTGTGGGTTTTTTTCTAATTAAAACTACTTAATATTGTCAGAATAATATATATATTACATAAAAGAACATAATACAGCACTCTTTAAGGCTTTGCCATTAATGGCAAGGTCAAACATGGTACTTTTTGCTCCATTGATTCAGCAATTCATGACCCAAGTGAGGTCATTGCTTATGCACAGAGAACACTTAAATCAACGTTAGACAAGCAGAATTCTTTAGTACAAGATAGTTTGCCAGCAGACTACATAGTACTAGGAAATTTGCATTTGAATCTTGCTTGATGAAGATTATTTATTTTCACAAGTGAAAAAAAACAAAACAAACAACCTGTAATTTTATCACTGTTATTAATTTTATTCATAGAAATTATATTAATAACTAAAATGTGCACCTGAAATTTAAGGGTGATTTTACAATTAATCCTGAAGCCAAGAAAATGAACAAAAATTGCTTTGCTCAGTGTTTTATAACTTGTTCACGCTTTTCCAAGGTAGCTTTTATGTAGCGAATTGGAGTAACTTCACAAGCAACGTAAATATTCTCTCTAATCAGAATTCAATATAAAATTTAAAGGTTCTTTTTGCACACTAAATCTTCTTATCTTAATCCTTCCATAAGCAAATAGTGTGCAGTCCTTCACATAAATACAAGGCCATAGTTGAAGTATGACATTTAGAGACTAGAGTAATAAAATATCATCTGCTGTCAGAAAATTACTAATATGTGGTCTACCTTTTCCTAACCAAACCCAAATTGATTGTAATTCAAGGCTGATATTTTACTGAGTAAAATAATTAATTGGAAGCTTTCCACCTCAATTATTTACTGAATGCTATCAATGGGTTAGTGTGTTCAAGCTCCCAGAAGACTACTAAAGCACAAGGTCCACAGATCAAAGGCATAGTATTCAAACAATGCATGTAGTTTCTTCCAAGTGTATTAATGTTCCTTATTTGTGAAAAGGCATCATGGAAAATGCCAGTTTTGAGAAGTGACCTGGAAAAAAAACAAAAAGAGGAGTATGCACCAGGTACACAAGTGGGGAGATCATAAGGAGGATGTAAAGATGTTAGAAATGTGGCCAGATTTGGCAAGAGTTGGACAAGACACAGGACAAGTATGTGGAAACCCAAGGCTAAACCATGCACGTAAAATGGGGTCACTTCAAGAAGTCAGTACATTACCTTAGTTTACACTAAAAGCAAAATCTGACCAATGCAGCTTATTGAAGCATACTTCTACATTTTTGCAACATTCTTTGGTTTTTTACTATTCACTGTAATAGCAGCCATTGAGCCAGACCTGCTGAGATGATACAAGGATAACACAGTCTAGCAACACCCTTTATATTTACTTAAGTATACTGCACTGTGTCCCTGAGATCTCATTCAGTGCCTCAGGAACACAGTGATCACCTCAGAGAGCAGACTAACTGTTCATTAACTGTTTCATGTCTGAAAATGTCTTGTTCTAAATGGAAAATAAATCCTTTTTAAGCTTCATCCTTTTGAACCTCCTGCCACTTTCAGCTGCAAAGCCACTCTGTTCTGCACACGCTCCCTGATCTTAGGCTTGGAAGACACAAGGTGTGGTACTGTCTCATTTGAAAAATTATAATAGTATTGGTGAGATTTTGGAAGAGACTTGTTCTTAGGACCATAGGCTTATATCCAGGCTTTAGGAGGTCTCTAGTCCAACTTCCTGCACAAAGTTGTTCTAACTTCATGTTCAAATTAGGCTATCAGGGATTTCTGTATTCAGGTCTTAAAAACGTTTGAGGATGCAGACTGCACAATCTCACTGGGCAACCTGATTCAATGCCTAACTATTCTTATTGTGAAAAGTTTTCTTTATGTCCAGTCTTTACCTCTTCTGTCTTCATTCAGAACATTGACTTCGGTTCCCACACTGTGCACCCGAGTAACAAAACTGGCTCTGTATTCTTGGTATTCTCTTTTTTGGTATTATGAGGCTGCTGTTAGGTTTCTCCAAAGCTCCAGGATGACCAGGCCTGGCTCCCATCGGACAGGTGCATCAGCCCCACCATCTTAGTTGTCTACCCTGAAGATCCTCAAGCTTCTAGAACTGTTTCAGAAGTTTTCCAAAGTTCCCAGAAGTTGCTCTCAGAAGACCAAGAGGAGGCAGAAGCAGTGCCCAGACTGCTGAGGAAACTGCAAGCTCCAACAGCAAAGAGCAGCCAAATAGTGTCCCATCCCTCCTGCACATATCCTGCCACGTGAACAGCCACAGAGTCTGCCAGCTCCCTGTTTGCAATTACCTAGATCTCTGCACTCCGTATGGGTCAGTTAAATAGCAAATGAAAGCCAGATATTGCACCTTCCCCTCTGCACTAGGCTTGTCCCCACCACTAGGTCCCTTCTTATAAGACTAGGATGCCCTTCAGGTGCCCCCAGCTATGGTTCACTTGGCTCCCTGGTGCCATCACCACATCTGCCCAATCATTCTCCTAATCATTTTACTGACTTCGGATAACAATCTAGAGCAGGACTGGAGCGACTGACACTTCTGTGTGGAGAGTTTGTAGACTCTCATTCAAAGTGCAGTGACTGCTTAGTTAAGGTGAATGCATTCATAAAATTCCTGCCCATCTAGAAATCTACTTTTTTGAAAGGTTTGCTATTATTTCCATAGTTTTGTTGGATGAGCAAATTAGAGTACAATTATTATTTTACAGATTATCTTCCACTAGCTCATCAAGTTCCTGCTTGTGCAAATATATATTAGCCAATATGAGTTTCTGCAGATCATACATGCTTTCCTAAAATTTCCCACAGCCTATGTTAATCAGACTGTACCTCAAAATGCCCCGTTTAAAACTCTGGTGATATTTAAACAACAAACTACTTTAAATTGGCTAGGTATTTTCTCCAGGAAAACATAAAGGAATGCCCTTCTCTTTTGGCTTTGTTTGGTTTTGTTTTCCTAATTATAAATCATACCAAAACTCTATGATATTAATTGGAAAGAACAAAGAAAGAGAACTGGCAGTGAAACCTGCACTTTACGAACTAGCCTTAGGATCTTCTTTGCATTGTACAAGTACCTTCCCTGGGTAACCTTTCCAGTTATGTGGTACCTCTTTTAATATTATTGATAAAATAACACGAGTGTTCATACTACATGTAAGGAAGAAATTTTTTACTGTGAAGGTGCTGAAGCCCTGGCACACGCTGCCCAGAGAAGCTGTGGCTGCCCCATGCCTGGCAGGTTCAAGGCCAGGTTGGACAGGGCTTGGAACAACCTGGTCTAGTGGAAGGTGTCTCTGTCTGTGGCAGGGAAGGCTGGACTAGGTGACTTTTAAAGGTCCCTTCCATCACAACCCATTCTATGATTCTGTGATTCTATGTTAACAAGTTACATCCATTCTATCACCATCTGCTTATGTTACAACACTAGTTGGAATAATTTATCATAGCAGTTATGAAATGGGAAAAATAGTGAAGTGTGAGCAATGTGTAAAACCCTCATGTTTATGTGCAAACACAACCCCCAGAAAGGAAAAAGATACACAAAAGAGGCAGATAGCAACATTACCTACCACTATTAGGCAACATCAACTTGGCAGTTGTTACCTTGGTCGCTACCACTTCTCTTTCATTTCTTTGTTGGAAATATAAGAAAAACAGAATGTTCCCCTCCTTTAAGAGAATCCAGAGCCCTGCCAGATTTACAATCCACCATCTCAAATACTTCTCTTTTCCCACATAACTTTCCTTATCATTTCCTGCTCAGAATACCTGCGGTTTTGGAAATCACTATTAGTGCCTGGAAAATTCCACTAAATCGAAAGGCAGTTAGGGATGGCTGCTAATTGCTGCTGCAAGCAGCCGGCTGTCTGGGTAGGAAACACACCGGCCAGAAAATCAGGTAAAAGATAAATAAGGAACAGAAAACCAGACTTTTTCACCAACTCAGAAGAAGGTAGCAGGAGGCAAAAACTTACAGTGAACACACAAGAATCACCTGTAGCAGAGATTTGTGTCTTTGGCAGATACTACCATTGGTGGCAAAAAAACTACTTGTGAACCTCTACTATCTTTATTTTCCTTTCTCCTAAGTTCAGTCATGTTTTCACATTTTCCAAATGTGAAATGTCTGCTTATGAAAACTAATATGTAAGAGTGCTTTACCATATTTTACAAGAGTAGTGGTTTTATTGCAGCAGTTAATGAGGAAGGGAAAAAAAATCTAAGGTCACAGGAAGACTAAATAGGGAAACAGTGAGTAACTATAAATAAGATACAATTGCTTGTCCATGAGAGATGGCAGATGGCACAGGGCTTATTTCTCACTGGAAAACAATACCCAGGACAACAAATGCATTGTATGAAGTATGAAAACAAGTAATATGAGGGAGCCCTTTTCAATTTCTAAGACATATCTGAAGGAAAATTTGTCTAAAATGAAGGCAAGTCAGTTATAAGCACAGACAATTTAGTCCCTCTTAGGACCAGATCTGCTGCTCAGAGCTATGCTAGAAAGAAAGGCAAATAAGTACACAACAGCTCAAATCAGGATATTAGGAGAACTCTTAACTAAATAAGCAAATCCTGTGGGAATTATGGAGGTAGTCTGATATGGAGATGCTCACAAAAGGGGGATGTTGCACAGCAGTATGTGATGATGGAGTTTGTGAACTTTATATGTTTGTAGCTGTTTGGGCTTTTAGTATGCTTTAGGGGACTCTTTCAGTTGAAAGGACTACTTATATTTGGCAAACATATTCTGATGCTACTAAATGTTTTGATCATATGGGTATCAGCGGGGCATCAGACTGATACTGGTGTGCTGGCAGACACAAGATGAAAGCATGACCTGATTAACAGCAATCATATTGTTTTGTTTCATTCTGCTTCTTAAAATGGAGTGAAAATAAAAGTGACCTGGACTGATTGGTGCAAAAATAGTAAAGTGGAGATGAGTGATTTGCTTTCTATCTATGCAATGCTCCATTAAGAAAACAGAATGCTTCATCGTATATGTATTGCCTACCCCACTTTGAAAGCAGTCAGCATTGCTTTTACTTGCAAATATGTACATTGCAAATATTTATAACTTCATTTCCTACCTAGCTGTCTTATTCAATCTCTCAGTTATTGTTATCAGATCCAAGGAGTTTGGCAGACTAAGTTGCCACCAAGTAAAGAGAAAACAGCAGCTCTAATACAGCTGAAAACATACCGTATCTTGACCTACAAAGTACCTCATGCATTTTGGTAAATAAGGGTTCCTCAGAAAAGTCCAGTCTCCAAAATCATAGAATACAGTCTGCCAAGCTCTCAAAATCATAAATGTAAACATACTTAAACACTTATTTCTCCTTATATATGAATAAAACAAAGACATGTTGTATTTCTGGTTGGTGAAAATGAACAAGGACATGTACCCATGGTTCATACTGTATATATGCTTATATAGGTATCACTACATCTTATGCAGGTGTAATCAAATTAGCACAGCCTATCCAGTTTGTGCCAGTAATATTGAATACAAGACAGTGATGGCTTCCAAGACAGCAAAGGGTGGTTACTAGGTACTGTTGAATATGCTAGATCTTTTCTACAATGCTGTTTGCACTGAAGAGAATTAGATGAAGCCTGTTTTTTTTTTTTTTACTGTGTAGCACTAATTGCCACACAGCCTGACAGTGGTCTGAGGGATTAAAACATAGGAGGAGACGTAACAGAGCTTTTCCAGTTAATGGTATTGACACACAGGTGAGAGGGATGTCTATGTGTCATGAAACTGTAAAACCCCCTCCCTTGGCTCTGACAGTCTCCTATCGTTTCAGTTGCCAAAACTGCAATGGATGTGTGGGGGCCAGTGATTCCTCAGAGGGCTTATGACCTTATGCTTCACACTGATGGAACTGGTGGTCCTCCTGCAGAATCAGGTTGTTCCAGGAGGCAGAGAATTGCATTCGCTTTGCATTGTACCTCTGCCCTTGCCCACAAATAACAAGTCAGCTGAACATCTAATCCTTAGAAGATCTGAAGGGTGGCTATAGAGCCATATAGAGCTATAGAGCATTTTAGCTATAGCTCACAGCACACTGCACAATATGCAAAGACTAATGACACATAAAGAAAGTAAAAGCATAAGATCAACCTTATATAATAAACAAAGCAGTATAAAGAAAAAGAAATAACAAAGCAGGGACATACTATTTTGATCATAAAGAGCATTTTAGGCATACCTGAATCTTACCTTTATGCCTAACTAGAGATGAGGGCAAGCACATATGTAATTGTTTTGCCATACAGCAGTCTTTTTAAGATTTGAGCCCATGTAATAAAAGATCTACTAACCAGGGTCCTGTCACTAATCAGATGAGAGGATATGAGTCAGATAAGACTCATGGAAAAGATGCAGAAAGCAGCAGTTCTTTAATTTGGTCAGATGTACAAATGGGAAAAAAAAAAAACAATAACTTCTAATGACTTCTAACATACCTTTCTCAGATTCAAAAGTGGAAAACTTGACAGGCTAAGTTTATCGTCACAGTGTTCAAAACACCTACATATTCTCATAATTGCACACATGCAGACAAACTGCAAAACCAGCTATGCTTCGCATTTGTTGAAATGCTTCTACTGTGAGCGTAATTTAGTGTGTTTATTTTATTACTTTCGTGTACAGTTGGGACATTATAGTGTAGTTTGTGCAAATCTCTAGCAAAAAAAAAGATCTTTTGGCTACACAGAAGCTGATGCATGGCCAGGAGGTCTCAGAAATAAGCTGTCTTATTGACATGACTGAAGCAATTTACATAAAACTTGATACACCTCTTATTTTTACTTTACTGTCAGCATTTAAGTCCTTACAGATAACTCAAGATCTTATAAAGGGGAAAACACATCCTGTTTGGTAGTATGTCTATTGATCTTTCATGCGTGCAGTCTCAGGCTGTGAAAAAAAATTAGTTTTTCTGGTGGCTCCTACCATGTGCTCTGGCAAGATAAAAGAATCTCAGTTCTCTAGTGCGCAATCAGAAGTGTGCAACAGCAAAACTAGGTCATCTCTATGAAGAAGCAAAAGAATCAAAAATTCTAACTACTTCCTTTGGCAAAAGAAGGGAAAAGAGAACTAAACTGCCCATTAAGCTACAAAAGGCTCTATAATATAAGCATTAAAAAGGAAAAGATGCATATATATTTCTTCACTTTAGAAAGTAACTTATAAAAATCAAATTAAAAAGACAATATATACTAAAAATATCAGAGAACCTATTTCTGAAGAAGTCTTATGATTTAGCAGTAGTATTCACTTCTTTGCCCAAACACCTATTTCTCAATCTAAAATCTCAATCTAATATTTAGGAGACCTTTGTAGCAGATCTCTTTTGGAACTGTCTGTGTAACTTTTTAAAAAGAAAAACAATAATGAAATATTAATGAGGAAGAACACCTGGTACGATTTATAGTCATAAATCTTTGCAAGCTATCAGGTTCATCAATCATAATTGTTAATAAATTTTGTGGCTCAATTCTCCCCAGGACCTTAAGTACAGAATTTGAATTTATTACTTTCCCAGCACTTTTCCATGCTGGAAAACGGAAGAGGTGTGAACTTTCCATGTCAAAGGTTGATGAACTTTTTCTCATTCAACAAGGCAGGAAAATACAGCTCTGCTAATCTCATCAGGCCTAGTTCTCCCAGAACAAGGATCTTCAATATCTGGATGCTCACAGATTCTGAAAAATACAGAGTGAAATGAGACCATTTTCCTGTCCAGCTCCCTCCTGCACAGTATCTGGATCTACTGAGTCACTATGTCACACCTTTAATATCAGCCACCATCTGAAAAAAAACCACAACTGCTGCTTTTGAGTAGGTCAAGACAGCAGTTCAAGCGCTGTGAACTGATGCTTATTTGTGTAATTGCACTCTGTATTACCTGAAAGCTTTCTAATGTTCTGGGAAAATGGAAGATTCTTCATATCCTTTTAGAAAAATTACTAATGCTTTGGAACATTTACTTACATTTAATTACCAGTGTATACCAGAGATAGAAACCTCTTCTGATGAGCTAAGTCCTGCATTAGTAACAGAAAGCACATTAAATGTATCAATGTACAAGAGGCATCTAAATATGTCATTATCATTTTCTGCTTTAAGATTGATTTTGTATCCATGCTTTGTTTACTCAAAACGTGGTTTTGCTCTGATTTCTTACTGATGCCTGAACTGGAGCCCCACAGAGCTGGGACTTCAGATATCCTTTTGGATCAGACACGGTGGCTTTGGTCATGCTTGTTTTCCCAATTTGCTTGTGAAAGGGTAAATGTAACTACATACAGAAGAATTCAAGTGTTTTGTAAGTAACACCATATATTACCATAGAAGTTGCAGCAATTAGTTTTCCAGAATATGGATGACTTTTTGATAACTGTCATATCAAACACATTAGCTTTTCATCATGCTTTTTATTTTCCATCTGCTGGGGTAGAGCACTACAACTACACTGTTGATGGCTTTTCATTACTTAAAAATCAGGATTGAGTATTGTGTTTTGAAAAAAACAGAGAAAGAGGACTGATCTGAGAAAGCAAATACACTAAAATACAAAGCAAATACAACTCATGACAGAATGGTCATGCAATATAGCCTAGGGTTAAAGACTAAAGGAAAAGATGCCACTTAGCAGTAAGAAAAACGTACAGATACAAGAACAGACAGGAAGACAAGAAAAGCTTGGTTTATAATTTCTAGCCTTAAATGTTCCCTGTTTTGCTAGTAGATTTTAACCTACCCCACTCGTGTACATTGCTCATGTATTCTGAATGTGGGATTTGGGAATAAGAGAGAAACTTTTCCTAGCTCAGAAAGGAATGGTACAGTTTGGACATCACTGGCTAGACAGAGTACTAGTAACATTCTTTCAATCCAAAGTAATAATTTGAGAGAGTTTAATGCATTTATATGTTTTATATAAAAATTTCTATAATATGGTATAATACACGTTTATATAATATATAATTTATTAAAATATATACAATTTAAGAACATTTTAGCATTAAAGTTATTCAAACCCCTTCACTTTTTTCTGCTGACTTGCAATAGCTCAGAATGAGTGCCCCATTCATTTAGTGACTATATTCTATTAGAAGTAGGGCTTATACACCATCTCAGACACAATTTATACCTAATCTGCTTATTTGTATTTGCAGGCTGACAGCAGATTTTGAGTGGTCTATTTATTGGAAATGTTGCACAAATCTAGCAGCTCTGGCTTAACATGATATTTGTTTGAATAAGTGATGAAGAACAGGATGAACAGACTACCATAAAGCACCGCCAGCCAGGCTTCTGTCTCTGCAGCAGAGGCTCCCACCAGTGCCCAAAACATAATCATGGCACTGGTGTCACTGCTAGGCCTTTGCTGTCTATTCATTGCTTCCTTCGTGCCTCTGGTAACTTAGTCCCTACCTCATCATTCACTTTCACATGACCAGTGATAATATTTTTTTTAATTTTACAGCAAACAGCACTGCTGATACCACCTCACTATGCAATCTTTTCCCTGTGAGCATACTGTCCCTCAAGGTAAAAATGTAGCTATTACATTTTTAAGCCTAAGAATGGCAGAAGAAGTCATGAGAAAATCACACCCTGCAATAACCCTGTAAAGATGCTTTATGGCCAGAATTTCTGGGGTTGTGATTAAATTAACTTCTTCCTCACATGTATCTACATTTCTACAACAAATTACATCATTTAAATAATTATCTTTACTTTATATATATATATAAGAATAACTAAATTGCTTTTTCTGTAAGAGGTTTTCAGAACATTTTTTGATCTGTTAAATACTTAACATAGAACTGGGGCCTCTGATCAATGACAGATACCTCTAGGGATGAACACAACACCAGCAACTACAATAACAGAACTAATGAGGCTATTTGACAAAGGAATATTTTAGCCAGAGTTTCTCAAAATCAAGGACTAGAAAATCTGATCTTTACTGAAAAGAATACACTTCCTTTTTTGAAACCAGTATAAACCAGAAGGAACCAGGTCTTTTACATCTTTCCATGTCTAGTTATGGAACTCACCTTCAAATTGTCATTTCAGGTGGACATAAAAATAGTTTGTGCAGCTTGAAGGCTTTAGTCTGTGGTAAATGATGTATTCTCAATCTGTTAAGCAGCCTACAATTTATGGCAGTTTAGTTTAGACAGCCTTCTCATCTTTAAAGATATCAAATTTAATTTAAATGGTGACCTATTTTTCATATTCCATACAAGTTTCACTACTGATTTAATTTATAAAGGGCATATAGTAACGTTAAATTTTAGTGATGAAATTTAATTTGATCTCATTCGCTTAAGAACCTGAGCAACTGTCATGTCTCAGGGATGTATCATCCCTTCACTTCTTGTTCTGCAATATCCCATGTCCAACTCAGTGCCTAGCAGGCTTGTGGCTTAACTATGTCTCTTGTTTTTATTGAATAGTGAGTAATAAAGTAAAATCTGCCAAGGTCTAAATTGAGTGTTTGCATGGCAAATCTCCACTTCTGTGTTCCCTGACCATCTTTTTGCTGCTTTTAAGAGAGCCATGCTCCCTTTCCTGTTTTTCATCTGCCAAATGTGAAATACTGGTTTTATCTGGCACCTCGAGAGCAGTCTCCCATTTAGACAACTATCCTGACCCAAAGGTACAAATGTGAGAGTCTTCTAAGCTTCTCGGGAAACAATGACCTGGCATTTATTATCCTTAAATGACATGCTTTAAGGGATCTTTAGAACTGGAGAATTTAAGAATATTGGTCCCTTGGCAGTTTTAAAGTTTAATTCTTTCATTGGATCTCATGCAGCCATGCTGATTTATGGCATTTGAGTATCTGATGCAAAATCCAGAGTCTAGTATTTCAGATCCTCAATGGTTGTCCAATTCAGAAACTCTTGGCAATATTTCTAGTAGATTTTATTGTTACACACTACCTGAATAGAAGTGCACTTTTCAAGGTGAAGGACTCCTGCCTTGGTCTTTGCTTAATTTTAATACTTCAGGGCACTTTCCTTCTCATTTTAGCATTTCTGGTGCAGAACGGCCTTACTCATGGACACCTTCATAGCTAATCCTCATACATCGCACCCCACCTTTACCACATGGCTAAATCTGTAGCACACATATCTGTCTTGTTCTCTGCAAGTTATGAGAAAAAGCTCTGTTGCCACACCATGAGAAAATAATTTGCATTTCATTTAACCAAAGAACTGCCATTTTCAACAGCTCACTTTCAATCTGCTGTGCAGCATTTACGCAGGCCTCTTATCTTATTCCTTAGATTCCTCTTATACCACATGTCCAGTGATGAAGGAGGGTTTAACCATTAATAAACAGATTAATTTTCTGGAAATATTAATCAAATAGAAACACTATTTTCCTTAGAATTAGAAAACAGACAAAGTAAATCTTGATCTTGGTAACCATTTTCCTCAAGTGACCCTGTATAAATCCAAAGTTATTATTTAAAATCATCTTATCCAGTGACAAAGTTGAATCCATTAAATATAAAGACAGAGAACACTGTAAGACATGATTTGCAAAGCCTAGCCAAGAATGTCAACACACAGCAGAACGAAAGATAAGAGTTGTTCCAACACTGACAAAAATAACTGAAGAACAAGTTTGCTGCTGCAATGTATATTATGATGACACAAAAAGACCAAAAGGATGCTAGAGATGAAAGCTTGGTAGCAATGAAAAGCTATATATTTGGTTGAGACTAAAAAATTACTGTCCACCACAAGAGCTTCCATATTTGCAGATGCACAGTTTATATAATTTTTTTGGAAACAGATTTTCAACAAGAAAATCATTCATGCATGGATAAGTTCTGAACTACTACACAATAAAAATTCCTTAATACATTCTATCTTAATATATAGTATTCCATATTAATAAATTTACATTCTTATTGTAATGAATAACTATCACATAATTTGATTTAGCTGCTGTTTAATTCCATGTATTTTAACCAATTAAACTGGTGAATTCAACAAAAAAATTACTATGAGATATCAGTATCTGCTTGAGAAGCAGCCATGAAGGAAAACTGCATGATTTCTGATTTTCAAGAATTATATGATGATGAATAATTCACTTAGTCTTTACATTCTGGACTCAAATCCAAGATAGCAATATGTCCTAGAAAGAGCAAAGAAAAGCTAAATGTAGATGAGTGTTACAACAGGAAATTTAAATAAGTACCATACTGAGATCTGTATCTTAGCTGTATGCTAAGAACAGCTTATATGCAGAGCAGTGATGACAGATTTGATGCAGAGCCCAGAGTTCCAGCCCTTCTTTTGATGCAGTCCCATGTTCTCACAGTAGAAGTTTAATTAATGCAGCTCATTCATGTACAGAAAGTAGCTTGTTTTGACCTTCAGGTAGGAAGGATGCCCAACAAAACCCCCCGATGTTTTAAACTAAGCAATTCTGATATAGAAGCTGTTAAAGGTGAGCAGACATGGAAGATATTTATGCCATTTTAAGATTTACATATTAATATAGAACCTTTCATTTAGGAGACTGAGCAGGCTCACCTGTAATGTAACGAAGTTTCACAGCAGAGGTATAATATGGTGTAATTTAATGCATGAAGCATGCCTTGAAAGACATACTTGTGTTTCTTTCTTTCCCAGATTATATGTCAGACTACTACTTTATTACAAAATTGGATTTTGCAGAATGTTAGAACAATTTTTGAGATTCTATTAGATTGATATAGGTTTTATGTAGAATCATAGAATAGTTAGGGTTGGAAGGGACCTTAAGATCATCTAGTTCCAACCCCCCTGCCATAAGCAGGGACACCTCACACTAAACAATGTCACCCAAGGCTTCATCCAACCTGGCCTTGAACACCGCCAGGGACGGAACACTCACAACCTCCCTGGCCAACCCATTCCAGTGCCTCACCACCCTAACAGGAAAGAATTTCTTCCTTAGATCCAATCTAAACCTCTCCTGTTTAAGTCTGAACCCGTTATCCCTCGTCCTGTCACTACAGTCCCTAATGAAGAGTCCCCCCCCAGCATCCCTATAGGCCCCCTTCAGATATTGGAAGGCTGCTAGGAAATCGCCACGCAGCCTTCTATTCCCCAGGCTGAACAGCGCCAACTTTCTCAGCCTGTCTTCATATGTGAGATGCTCCAGTCCCCCGATCATCTTCGTGGCCCTCCTCTGGACTTGTTCCAACAGCTCCATGTCCTTTTGATGTTGAGGACACCAGAACTGCACACAATACTCCAAGTGAGGTCTCCCGAGAGCAGAGTAGAAGGGCAGGATCACCTCCTTCGACCTGCTGGTCACGCTTCTTTTGATGCAGCCCAGGATGCGGTTGGCTTTCTGGTCTGCAAGCACACACTGCAGTTGGCTCATGTTCATTTTCTCATCGACCACCACCCCCAACTCCTTCTCTGCAGGGCTGCTCTCAATCTCTTCTCTGCCCAACCTGTAGCTGTGCCTGGGATTGCTCCAACCCAGGTGTAGGACCTTGCACTTGGCATGCTTAAACTTCATGAGGTTGGCACCAGCCCACCTCACAAGCGTGTCAAGGTCCCTCTGGATGGCATTCCTTCCCTCCAGCGTATCCACTGAACCACACAGCTTGGTGTCATCGGCAAACTTGCTGAGGGTGCACTCAATCCCACTGTCCATGTCAGTCACAAAGATGTTAAACAAGACTGGTCCCAACACCGATCCCTGAGGGACACCACTCACCGCTGGCCTCCAGGCGGACACTGAGCCACTGACCGCAACTCTTTGCGTGGGGCCATCCAACCAGTTCTTTATCCAGTGAGTGGTCCATCTATCAAATTGATGTCTTTCCAATTTAGAGACAAGGATGTCGTGTGGGACAG